>CABFVZ010002496.1:42425-115954 GCA_902151445.1 Timema monikensis | reverse complement strand
CACCGAAGCTGAATATATGGCAGTCTCAGCAGCATCTAAAGAAGCTATGTGGCTTAGAACTATGTTCATGGACATCTTTGAAGAAGCCACTGCACCAACGGTGATCTTTGTTGACAAACTAAGTGCCATAAAACTTGTGAAAAATCCAGAATATCACAGGCGTACCAAGCACATAGATATTCGCTACCACTACATTTGGGAGCGATTTGAACATGGGGACATCGAGCTGCGATACACCGCATCGTAGGATCAACTTGAAGACATCCTTACGAAGCCATTACCCCGTGAGGTTTTTCAACGACTATGTGCTGATTTGGTAACTGAGTCTTCTTGAAGTGGTGAATTAATTTTGTTTGTTTGTATGCTCAGTGTATATATATATATATATATTATGTTTAACAATGCCACTATGACATTAGAAACATTTTTTTTATTAGATGCTCATTTAGGGAGTGTGTCATAATATTGTAATTCGCGCCTTTTGAGTAAAGTTAAAGTTTTGTATCTGTATAGTGATAACTGCACTGGACAGAACAAGAATGTGTTTATTGTACAGTTTCTGTCACATCTTTCCACCTCCAGCCGATTTGTTGAAATATATAAACATTTTCCAGAACGTGGCCATTCATTTCTGCCATGCGACAGAAACTTTACCCAAATAAAGAAGGTAAAATGACAAAAAAGATTGTGTATACTCCAGATGAATGGTATTCCCTCGTGTAACGAACATTTAAGATGTTTACGGTTATTAATATAAAGCAAAACACGTTGAAAAACTACAAGAGTTTTTTGAGACAGGAAATCTTGTTATGTGTTGCATGGTATAAATAAGGCTCGTATTAAGAGGTTATCAGTTCATAAACTCCAATATAAACACCTCCATTAGATAAGAGAAGAAAATACCAAGGTTCAAGAGTCTACGTTGCGTATAGATCAGGTCAAGAATCATACTATGTCCTTTACTAAAATACATTCATGTTATTCCAGAAAGGTATATGAGAAAATACTTGTCACCAGAACTAAGTGTCCAATAAATGCATTCCTTGTACCGTGAAAAATATGAACCTGATGTATATAAAAAATTAATCAAAGGGAAATGTGTAAACCTGATATCGCTCATGAATTTTACACTAATATTCTTAAGATACATTTTATCTATTCATTTGGAAAACCCCGCTCTGATTATTATGTTGTCTTGTCTGTGATGATTGATGTAGTAAATATACAATAAACACGACGAAGGAAAAAAAGGTATCTGGTCATTGTACAAAAACTTACATTTGTGCAAAGCTCAAAGGTTTTATGAAGAACAGAAAAAAAATAATCAGTTTGCTAAAGAAGACCCATTTGTAGATATAATTTGTTTTGATTATGAACAAAACTTGCCTCTTGCTGTACTACCATTGGGGATATATTTTAGAGTAGACAGATGTAGGTATTCAATAAATGCTTTTTATTCAGCTAATACTGATACAAAAAAATTGTACATTTACGATGAAACTACAACTAAGAAAGGCGCTAATGAGACTATACATCATACTTTAGTAATTTTATTGAGCATTTTATGAGTAAAGATATAGTTTTGTATCTGTTCAATGATAACTGCATTGGACAGAACAAGAATATGTTTATTGTACAGTTTCTGTCACATCTTTCCACCTCCGGCTAATTTGATGAAATATTTCATCACTTTCCAGAATGTGGCCATTCATTTCTGCCATGCGACAGAAATTTTGCCCAAATAGAGAAGATAAAATGGCAAAAAGAGATTGTGTATACTCCAGAAGAATGGTATTCCCTCGTGCAACGAACATTTATGATGTTTACAGTTATTAATAAAGAAAAACATGTTGAAAAACAACAAGGGTTTCTTGAAACATTTTTTGCTCAGATTAAAAATAAACATTGGCTATTTATTGTAACCAAGCACAAATTCTTTCGTTACAAGGGATGAGAAATATATGTTTCTAAAGGACATAATCTATATATTCAAGACGAATATTTTGTTTTCTTGAAAGATTAAACTAGCATAGAAGACATCGATTTTGACATTGCTACTCAGTTATACTCAATATCTGTACCTGTAAATCCAAAAAAGTTGGATAATGTCAAGAAGCCTTCGAAGAAATAATTCCCACCAATTTTTCAACAATGGTACATGTAATTGCAAAGAGGGGTGGAAGCAGGGATATAATCAGAGAGTGATTCTGAAAATTAGGACCATTGAGAATAAAAAAAAGACAAGTTTACTTTTTAAAGCTACTATAAAAATATATAATAAAACTGTTTTTCTAAATTTTATCTAAGCACTATGTTCCTTTTTCTACTTAGTTCAATAACCCATTTTGATTTTTAATTTCCCGATGTTTATTTATTTAAAAAGGGATTTTTGTCTCTCCTGTAAAATTTAGTTTTTGATCTTTACCTGGTTTTCATTTTCAGATCTTCATACATATTTAAAGAGTATTTCATATTGTTGTCAAGATAATATTCTCTTTTTCTGAGAAACACCCTTTTAGCTATTTTAAACTGAAATATGTTTAAAATTTATTTTACAGATATAATTAACCATTGCACCGTATACATGATTCATAACGGTTTTTAAACTTTACTATTCCAATAGTATTGAAATTTATATTATGGAAACCTATTTTAATTATCTAAATTTGAAAGTAAATAATGTAATATTGAGATAGAAATTATACATTTTCTTATATAGAACTTAACTTAATATCTCGAAATCTAAGTATATATACCAAGATTTATCTAATATTTTTATTATGGAGGTGTACAGAGGCACATTTCCTGCTGGGGTATAAATAATTCCCTCTGAAAATTGGATTTTTACTTATAATCGAAATATAGAATTTGTAATTCTTGTGACCTGCGTTTTTAGTTATGTAAATTGTTAATAGAAGTGCTTATATGGTCATACTTACATTATAACTAATATGTTAAAATTTCACGCTATAGTCCATTAACCCAGAATGGTGACTGGCTGTTATACTATCATTGATTAAACTATTTATTTATATATTTAAATCTGAACCATATTAGCTTATAAGCTTGCTACCTTTAAGTATAAACTAATGAAATGCATTTACTTACTTCATCAATCTAACTTTTCCTGCAGGGATGGTATCATCTGATTCTTTGAAAATATATCTTCTTATGCCATCTATAGTGTTTAAAAGGTAGTCTTTATAATTCAATTTACTGGCATCAAAGTAGAATATTTCTTTATCATTTTCACACAACGAATTAAATAAGCTCATACATTTATTGTTATTGAAATTCCATTCAAATGTTGAGAAGTATCTCACGACCAACAGATAGTTGTCAATCTTTCTGTAAATCTTTAAAAACCTGTAAATATAAAATATTTGGTAAGTATTTCCCAAACCTATAAATATATATTTTTTAAATAATCTAAAGGAATGCTTGAACAGTTTTAACTATTTTTAATCATCGTGTTTCAATTAATATCTTAATATTAGTTTCTACGTATTAAAGGTTAAATTAATTTAAAATCATGTATTGGTAATAATGGTAGTTCACTGAAGGCTCCTCCAGTCAGCAAGGAATTCGCATTTGGTGACAAGTTATAGGCACCACTAAGTGCCTTAAGAACAACCCTTTAATGGTTGTGGCCGTTTCAAGATCAACCTAGGTACACAGCACGACTTTTCCAACGTGCACGCGAGTTGTGGCCAAAACGATTATTCGTTCCTTTTCAAGACTGGAAACTTTTATCGCGTGAATAACCAGCGAGGATCCCAAGTCCTCTATCTCTCGTAAGTGAGTGTGCCACTGGAGGCTGAAAAGCAAGTTGACCACCCATCTCAGGCCAGAAATCATAACGGGGTTTCCAGGGTCACTGAGTCTGGCCTGCACAACCTCATTTGCAAGAAATGCGGCCAAAATGAGAATCCTCTACGTTTCAAAAATGAGTGCCCTAGTGCCGGTGAATCCAGTGGGGCCTCTATAGCTTTGGAAATTGATCATGAAATGGGCGACTGCTAACAAGAGTCACCTTTATCTTCTAAGGAAGGGTGGAAATATGGAATTTCCGAGGCAACCAGTGCATAAGGAATTGCATCCCTGGGCCTTATCTTGGGGACTAGTATAGGCTTATAGCAAAATACCAGCAGTTACGATGGTGCGGGCAAATAAACAAAGCCTAATTACTTCTTGAAGGTGTGCATGCTGCTGATGGCCAATAAGTAATGGGGAAACAACCATGGGTCTTAAGCCCGAAAACTGGGCAAAAAGATGAAATTTCCTATCAGCACGATGGGTGAAACCCTAATTATGCTAACAGAAGAGTTTACCAAGGGGATATAGTAATTATGCGTAGGTAGATACCATTGAATGAAGCAATGACTTACGTATAATTGCAGTGGTCCAAAAAAACCTTCGTCGTTTACAGCACTGATTTGGAAGACCAGGTCACACACTATCCACGCGTCAACAGTTCGTGGGAGTCCATGAACGTGGACGATCTGAGTTAATGCTCAACCTCTTTTTGAATCATGGCTGGACTAGCAATGTTGGATGATGAATTGGATTGGCTTAGGACCGTAAACCCCCACCGAAGAAGCAAGGCCTAAAATGCAAAAGTCTCTTAGGGAGAAACCAGGACCATCTAGGTGGTGCCTCTAGTTGTGGATGTAGTAGTAAAGCAGGTCCAAGCCAGAGGTCATCAGCGTTGGGCTAATGTAGGAAGAGGTGGAGAGGAAATATTATCAATATAAACACTTATTTACACTGTCAAGGCTCAAGTAATGTTGGGGCTGCTCGCAAGACCAAAAGAAAGATTCCTTCAATCAACCTGAGTGTTGAGGAGGACAACTCCAAGTTAGGGAGGGCCATTCATTCCAAGACTCGAGAAACGGTGGAGCCTTCAAGACAGCCAACAGATCGAATAAGAATTCAGGTGTTTATGGATATCTAATGTTAGCGTGTTATATGCGATGACGCCCGTGGGATGACGGCCCTCTTCTGACGCGACGAGAAAACAGCTGTCATGGAAGCACACGCCATAGTCGCTAGAGCGTGTATAACGAAGTGTAAACGATGGTGGGCGCTATTTTCGGAATAGAGTATGTTGGCAACAGTGGCAGATTGATTAGCTGTGTGTATTACAGGGTTGATATCACAATGACGAAATTGAACAACAATATAATGTATTATTTTTCCACCAATCTTCAAATGAATGTCAAGAAAGTTCCAATGAAGTTGATGTGAGTAAATAGCCTCTAGTCTTAATATAATTTTGTTTATATATTAACATTACCTAAATACTATATTAAGCCAAAAATGTTGTATTAATAAACATGACATTCGAAATATTGTGTGATTGAATTATATCACTAAACATAAAGTTTAAATATATATTTTAATTATGGTGGTTGTCCTTTATTTAAAAGTTAAAATATAAAATATAATAAAATAGTTTTTAGAAATAAAATGGTGTTGTACACCTTAGAACATTATCCCTATTTTAAAGTATACAAAATCTTTTCTACGAATTTTATTTATGGCTTAGAATTTAAAAAATATATGTTTTATTATCTTCGTAAATCCATATTTGTTGCTGTGTGTTTGAGAGCTATAGAACATAAAATTTATCATAATTGTGGATAAAAAATAAATAGTCCCAGAATGTTCCCATTCTAGCAACTAATAATTTGAAAATATTGTTATCATTGGAAACTTACTTGATATATGTGTAAGTTATAGATGATCAAAAATACCATATTTTCTATATCATTAAATATTTAAAAAATAATATTCTCGCCTGTTTGCTTACTATTACCCATTATATGGTTGATATTTTATTACCTACCTGTTTATGGACAGGTAAACGATTATAGCACTGACTTTCCAAATGTGGCGAAAGTTTATTACACAAATCAAGAGCCAATATTACCGACATGCGAAAGTGAGTTTAAAAATCAATTTCTAGAAATTAAAATGGGTTTAGTGTATATCTTAATTGATTGCGAAGCATCCTTAGTTTTTCCCGGCGTTGTTTTCTTTGCATGTTTCGAATGTGTACTAGTCACCACTCTTCCATATTATTAAAACAAATATATACAGATTGTGTTTACATACTGTAACCATAACAAACCAATTCGTATTCAAAATTACTAAAAAATAGCTTAAATAGCAATTTGCATAAAAAATTACAACTAAAGTCACAACAAGTAAAAATAAGGGGGGTATTTAGGCTATATTAATTCAAATTGCACAAAAACTTTTTTTAAATGTTAAGAATAGAGCATTGAATTTTAAATAGTGCAGCACAACTGTTGTAAAGGCCAGCATCTCTTAAAGAACAAGATCTGGTACTTCATTGTCATAATATTCAGCTAAATTATCTTCTTCTCGAACCTGATCACAATTTTCTTGGACATCAATAACTTTACTGTAGTAGATAAAGTCTTTACATTCTCTCCAGTTGGCTCTAAAATATTTTGCTAAAAGATTAGAAACAAAATTTAATTAGGCACGTAGAAGAGTAACCATGTTTTTAAGATGAATAGGTTTCATACTGCTTAGACATTAGACCTTCTTCATTAATTATCCAGGAACTCCAAAATCGCATTTGTATTATACTTCACACGGGATCCTAACACTTCCATTGGTGCTCTTAGTTAAAATGAGCCTTTTACACAAATACATTTTAAAATGTCATTACATTTTAAGTTTACTACATCTTGAACGGTGGACTTCCAGTCATGAACAGGCACTTCTGAACCCAGATTGTTAACTGTCCCAAAATCTCTAAAAATAGTAATGTACTGACCAGTTAGGAGTCTCAATTGTCCCCTAATTCATAATTACTTTTTTATTTTTCCGAAAACCCTGACGGTTGGTAGGAAAAACTGTCCTATGACAGGGAACAGGTATATAATCCAGGAAGAACAAGGTACGTTAATGTTACTATCAATCCCTCTATTTACGGAAACAGAAGTGTCGAAGTAAACAAGATGAGATAATGCAATCTCTGGATAAGGTCACTTTTGAAAATACAGGCTGGTGTAATCCATGGAAAGGGAAATTTTGACAAATAATTTTTAAACTGAATAGGGAAAATTTTGTTGAAAAAACTTTCATGGATAAGGACAGTTTTAGAAAAGATCAAATATTTTAACACTAAATAAACAAGGGATTAGAAAGGCATGGAAACATTTGAAAGACATTTCTAGCTGCAGGTATGCCAACTGAATCGTAATCCACCATTAGCTCATTTTTTTAAAATTTAGGGTAAGGATAGTTTGGAGTTTCCCTGACTAATATATATTATGTTTACATACTGTAACCATAAAAATTTAATTAGCATTCAAAATTCTTAAGTATTAATTTATTTAACCTTTTAAAGAGATTGGTATTTTTAAGACTGGTATAAAACAATAACATACCCATGCCACTATGCCCATCCTTAACCTGCCCTACAGTGGTCCCCAACGATACTGTAGTAAGACTCACAGAACTGGCGGTGAGTTGATGTGTTTACCCCGTGTATTTTTCAGATGGAACAAGAGTGTTCAATTCAGATTAATTTAGCACTTTAATTGGTCAAAGGCCTCAAAAGGTCATTGCTGAAAAGGGTTTTAAACAACTAAATGTTGCAACAAGTGGAAAAAAAGGGGGTTCACGTAACTACATGCTGCTTTATAAATGCAGCAGTTAATGCGTTACCTCCAGTAATTATATTTCCCAGATAGCATTTCAAGAAGAACATGATCATAGGTGCACTAGAAGATTCCTTGGGTCTAGCAACTGTGAGTGGGTGGATGACCTGTGATGTATTTATAGAAACTATGAAGCATTTTATTAAACATTCTCATAATTCTAAAAACAGTCATGGTTTACTAATTTATGATAATCATGAGAGTCATCTCTCATTTGAAGTTCTAGATTTAGCAAAATAGAATGATGCTACAGTTTTGACTATACCACCCCATTCTTCCGGAAAAGTACAACCGATTGGTGTTGAGGCTTTTGGGCCTTTCACCACAGCCTACATTGCTGCTATGTACTCTTGGATGATCAGACAACCTGGCCAAAATTTAACTGTTTATGAAGTGGCAGCCTGTGTTGGAGAAGGTCATTTAAAGACAATGATACATAAACATATAACCTCTAGATTAAAGAGGTCAGAAATATATCAATTTGACGACAAAATGTTCACAGATACTGATTTCGAGTCCAGTTACTTATAGACCATCTCCTGACACTACAATTCAAAATTATAAAAATAATAATCAGGAAAATATCTCTCACACTGTGAACTTAACGACTGGTCCCGTTTCAACAACATCCTCCGTAATTCTTCAACCCAATGTAAACTCAACCATCATTGAACCCGTTCAACAACATCCTCAGTTAGCCTTCACTTCAATATGAGCTCACCATTAACTGAACACAGTACAACATCATCCTCTATTAGACCTCAGCAAACCACATCACCACTCAGTTTTGCTGTTTCTCCAGAATTATTTAGAGGATTTACAAAATACAATCCTATTAGTAATAAATAAAATCAGTAATGGAAGGAAAAAGTATAATAGCTACGGATACATGAATAAAGGAAGAAACCAAAAAAGAAAAAGAAAAAAAGTAACATAGCAAGGAAAAAAACAGAATAAATTAAATCAGAGTTTTTTTAGTGAAAATGACATTGAACCTGAGTATGATGACTCATCTGATAGCCTAGAATATTTTGACGTTCCTCAAGGATTTGAAGAATTATCAAAAGACCCAGTAGAATGTGATCACATCCTAGTAGAATTTCAATAAAAAAATCAGAAGATATATTACATAGGAAAGCTAATTCAAAATAAATAAAAACGAAAATAGTGACTTAGGTGCAAGCTCTTTGCGTAAAAGTGTGAAGATAGATAATCAGTTTTGTGTACCGAAAGAAACAGATTTAACATCAGTGCAGTTAAAAGATATTAACAATATTCTACCAACACCAACATTTTGGGTTCAACAAAAACGCCAGCATTTATATTATTCATTTGGAATAAATTTTTCTTAAATTAATATTCTATGATCATTTTATGTTAAATTTAAAGTTAATTACACCTTGAACAATTCTTAAAATACCTAAGTTTTTGAATGTTAAAGAATATTCTTTACTTTCATATTAATTAACATTTGTAATAATTATCTTATAATTATAATTTTTAATTGGTATTCACACTCATAAAACCATAATATAACCTTGAAATTTAGAATTTCAATTATTTTTATAACTTTAAATATTATTTTTTATTATTTATGTATTATTATTATAAATATTATTAAATAAAAAAACTTTTATTTCTTAAAACATGGAAGCCTATTTATTTTGAATTAAACAATTCTCTAATTTAGTCATTGTCTCACTGTTACCCACTGTTATTCTCAGGGTACCCCAATTGCTACCCACCTTTTCTCACTTTAAAAAATAAAACTATTGATTTATATGATTCACACATATATACGTTTGGAAGATTACATGGCAGAGCCATTGACTATTCCCTGCCTGAGTTATTTGTTTGGTTAGTTGAAATAAGAGATATAACTTTTTTAAATGACTTTAGGGATTAACTTAGTCACACCCCTCTTTAATTAGAAGGTCCTCCCCTCCCAGTTGACCGATTTGTTAGTTTTCTACTTTAAACATTATTCATATTATTAACATAAACATTATTTTCGATAAAGTACATTAATTAATATTAAAGTTTCCTAATACATAAACTTACATGGGGGGCTTTCCCTTAATCCATAACAAACCGTCCAGAAATACTGCTGGTATTACGTGGAGGAAGATGGCCAATAGACGGTACAAGAATATGCTTTGAAAGGTCCTCACCCAAGGGTACCAGATAGAATGTATTAAGGGTCTTTCAAGAATCCTCTCCAAAACCATCTTTTCACATTCAAGAAAATTGTAACTATTATCTCCTACGGAGTTGTATATAGGAATTTCATCGTGTTTCCTGTAAAAAAAAAGCAAAAAAGCATGTATATCATTTCACTTCTAATATTTCAACACTATAACGTAATGGAGGAACAAAATAAAATGTTTATATAGCAAATATGGCTAACAATATAATGTAGTTTATGAGATGGAAATATTTATATTTTATTTTTAAATGAGTAAATAAATAAATAAATTTATTCAGAATTCATTTTTAATAGAACTGGCAGACATTAGATTATTAATTATAATGCTAGTGGCATTTTAACAAAGTTCGTCTCTTGTAGAATATAAGAAATAGTGAAGTGGTACCAGATATTTCGGGCGTTACATAATAGTGTTTTGTTTACTTCTACGTAGACCTTCTACGTATTTCTGAGATTAAAACGGAAAAATCTCGCGAAGCTTGTGCCGTTATCAATCTGAACACTTAAAGACAATTTTACCAATTTCCCAACCACATTTAAATATCAATCAATATACATCACAGTCGACATAATAAGCCACCTGCACACCAAGTCCATACGCTATTTAGGGCAATGCAAAGCCATGTGTGGATCAGCCTTTGAGCACCTACTGTGAACTAATATATTTCATGTTTGAAGTAAATTTCAGGCCGTGTTGCAACGTCACCCTCTCTAACTTCAATGTAGTATATCTCAAAAGTTATTGTGTGAACGGATTTTTTGAAAAGAGTGCTCTTGACTGATAATTAACCACCTGATCATATTGTGTTAATGACTGTATCCACAAATTAATACTCGCCCTGTATATTATGGTTTTGTTTTGTTCCCCCAGTGGGATGTGACGTGGAAACTATGTATAGAGCTGTAACTTCAATATTAACCAGATGCATAAACTTGGCCCAACCCATGAAATCACTAACGACCGAACCTATTGCAATCGTTAGTACTACGTTAGTGCTGGTTATTGAACACAAAAATTTTGTTAGTGTTACATTTTTGGAGAAGCTATAAGCCAAAATATCTGAGTGGGGCCAAGTTTACGTCAACCTGGCCCCACCCACAAGATTATGGTGCGGCACTAAGGACAAAACCCAAGGCAATTGTTAGTGTACGTTAGTGCTGGTTATTGAACACAAAAATTTTGTTAGTGTTACATTTTTGGAAAAGCTATAAGCCAAAATATTTGAGTGGGGCCAAGTTGACTATAGGTAATAGCTACAAATATAGTCTTTAAATAATTTGTAAAGCATTTAAAAGTTTCACCCATGTTTTCTTTTTAACGCCACATCTTACTTAACGTTTTGATTGTAGGCCTATGTACTAAATACGATAATGGGTTAGGGATAATTAACCTTGAATCTAGAGGAAATTTACCTGATTTTACATTTAAAAAGAATGTAAAATCATTATGGAAAATCCATCCTTATTATACCTGACTGGTATCGAACCACGATCTCCTCATCAGCAGTTTGGTCTATTCTGAGAGTGATGCCTTAATGCACGTTGTCCAAGATCCGTCAATTACCTGTGACTGCGGCTTCAGCTGCAACAGACCGTAACACTAGCCGCATGTGACAGTCGCATGGGTTGATTTCCAAGTTCTGAATCCAGCTGCAGTCGCCAGTTGATTTTGCATTCACGATCTTAGTTTACTTGGATGACAGCTCAAAATGTTACTATAAATAATTCCTGATCCAATCCTACGAAATCTGGCCTCTCTCACTTAGAATAACTGTTATGAGAATATATGGTAATACAAAGCTTGTACATCGTTTTATTCCACTTAAAAAAATTACTATTTACACCCCTTTCAAAAAAAGCTCTAAAAAAATAGATTCAAATTGGTGACCAACAAGTTTAAATTATGTGGTTGAACGTCACGGAAACAAGTTCTTTACAATGATGCACTCACGCAGTGGAAAAGATATTTTATTCAGTTAAATATTTCGAAATACGATAAAATAATTATAAAATAATTTATTATATATAAAAAAAATTACAAGTATTTTCTTTTTTCGAGTAATTACGATGCTTGTATTAAAAGATATTAGTGTATGCACTATATTACACATCATAAACAACATTCCAAAACTGATAATAAATACTTTTAATTATGTTTAAAATATTGTTTCGAAATGGGTAAAAAGAAATGATTAAATTGATGAAACAGTGTGATAAAACTTAAGTTTATATTTAGTACCTTCTTGAATAACTTAAAGAATGAAGAAGAGGACAAAGAAATCCATTTTATTTGGTTGTACAGCAGAAGGAAAATACAAAAGATGAACGCATATTTGCGGCATACGACGAGGAAGGGTGCTATAGTATTTTAATCAATAATCATATTTTAAGTAATGAGACAAAGTTCTAGGAATATTTTGGACTGCATATTAACCAGTTTATTCATATATTACAACCACATCCTGCGAGAGTAAAACTCAACGCCAGCTCACCCACAATGTACTAAACCACGTGTCCTTAAACCAAATTAAAGGCAAGAAAGAAAAGTTTAATGTTTATACCTTTGTTTCAGACTTGAGGAAAATAACTTTTAATAAGCAAAATATAAATTCCTCAATATTTAATCTTCTTGATTTTTATGAAATTATTTATTTTTATGTCTATCAGTGAATTTAGTAGTACAACAGGATTAAAACTTGTCATATAATTAAATGTATATGCTCAAGATAAGAAACTAATGTCTACTGTATTCTTAAATTGCAATTGGTAATTTCTATAATAATACAATATCCACGTTTAGTTAAATATTTTTATGAAACATATATTTTTTAAATAATATACAGTATTTCAGTAACAATTTATGTAATTTTTGTTGTTCTTTGTTATTGTGATATATTTGTGATTAGAAATTTCAATGCATTGTAGTTCAGAAGTATGACATGTATGTATAATATAAAAAATAATGTGGAATTAATAAGAATTATAATCCTGTATTTCCATTTAAATGCTGTGTTTCCTTTTTATGTTTGTACACAGAAATCATTAAAATTAATTTAAATTAATTAAGGGGTTGGAGAACTATTTTTGCTGATGCTTAAACACTAATTCTACTAATAATTTAAATAAATAGGACTAAGGAGGATCATTTAAAGGAAGTGTTTATGTATTTTCGTGGTGAAGGATGAAATAAACATAGCAATAATCTTTGGTTGAAAATAATTTCGACTTCTTCCTTAATGCAATCAAGTGTAGTGTGAATATAAAAACTTAGACGACGTACCCACTGGTGTGAACTCCACTAAGTTTTAAATGTGTGTTACTCCATAATAATTTATTAATGTGTGAATCATGTAAATATTTTATTGATAATTCAAAATTTACTTTTATTTGAGTTTTTATTTTTGCTCATGGTGAAGCTTATTTAAAAAAACTTATTTATAATGAGTCACACAAATGGAAAACTAACTTTTATAATAGTTTAAATAGTTAGTTATACTACTAAATTTTATAGGGTTTGTCAATCTGATATAAATTTGTCTACAAACAAAACTATGCGCTTTATGTTTATTTGGCAGTAATAACTTAGACTCACATTTCTTTTTCCTTTGTTGTTGGTTCTGTATCATTATGGTGGCCAAATGTAAGTTGATGACAACTAATTATGTGATATGTGATATAGCTAAACAAACTAAATATTTAATAAGCCGTGATCAACTGATGGGCCACTCTCTTCAGTGGCCACATGGTAAAAGGCATCACTCTCGCAGTAGACTGGCTGCCGAAATAGATCGGAGTTCAATCTCGGTGGGATTTATTGAGAGCAATTATTCCTAAATGATTTTCCAACTTCACGCAACCTAAATGTGGGTGCGATCCTTACAAACTAAACCATCCTCACCCCTTTCACACTAGCGTAATTAGTAGATAGGCGTATAGCCTGAACGGGTAATAAGACGTGGTGCTAAAAACACCTAACGTGATGATGGTGTGAACCTAAAGCATTGTTTTGGACTGTAAATTAACAATAAATACAGCACTAATTACTTTTATGGTTAAATAAACCGCACTAACGATTTTTTGTTTACTGAGCAGCACTAACATAGCACTAACGACTGCATTATGTTTTGTCTTTAATGCTGGACTGTAAGATAGTGGGCGGGGCCAGGTTGACGTCAACTTGGCCCCACCCAAATATCTTGGCTTATAGCTCCCCAAAAATGTAACACTAACGAAATTTTTGTGGTCAATGACCAGCACTAACGTAGCAATAACAATTGCACTAGGTCCGGTCGTTAGGGCTTTCATGGGCGGGGTTAAGTTTATGCACCTATAATATCCTTCCCTGATACAAACACTTCTCTCTCTCTCTTACCAACAATAAATATTATGAGTCCCAGACAGGATTTGGGTCAGATAATTACACCATTACGTGATCTATCCTGTCACTCTCAAGTGGTGGGAGATCAGGGACGAACTTCATTTGGGTGTTTTCCACTCTCCTCCACACAAAGGCGAATTCTGGCCTCAAAATGTAATCTTCAACCTTAAACATTAGTGTAATTAGTCCAAAAGTGTATAACCCGTGTAATGATATAGATTTTTCCCCTTCATAATATTCTAAATCAAAAGTTACCACCCTTAAATTCTATTAAAAATTTTATAATATGAAACTCAATGAAACCATAAAGTGTTCTTTTCTGGTTTGGCAAATATAGGTGGTAATTTATTTTATCTCCTATATTGTTGACAATAATCTTGTGTTGCCGTCTTAAAATTATAACCTCGTTAAGAGGTTTACACCACCTCTCAGCGTATTTAAGGAACAACAAGCCACTCACAAATAACTTTGTTTATTTCATTCGTTCCTTATAGTTGGGGAAATTATGGAGGGGTCATATGAAATTGGAAAATTCTAGAAGCCTTCTTGCCTTATTATATATAAAGAAAAGTGCTTTAACAACGTCACTTGTAATCTGGCCCACACCCCGCTGTAGCTACGATTCCCGCCACCCTAATATCAACACTTTCATACTTTAAAGCTAGTGCGTACTAAACATGTTTATTTCTGATTGTGACAATTTATGGACATGCAAATATGATTCCTTTTGAATAATTCAAATTTAATTTATATATCTGTGTTTCCATCATATAACTAACCTGATATGTAAGTGTGTTTAAAACTACGGGGACACGTAATTATTAATAGTTCATTGCGACCAATGTGCAGACAGGAAAAGAGAACCTAAGAAAAGTAACGTTTCAATTTAATTTCCATCGGGGGAGCACGAAGAGAAATCCACAATTTGCTGCTGACAACGAGAGGGATCAAAAGTTCCAAGTCCCGTAAAAAAGAAGTGACAAGCCACAGAGTTCTACATAACAAGATATACGGGAGAAGACAGCTATACTGAGATTTGGAGACGACCGAATCTTAATCCAGGACCAGCCCCCCAAGACGAACTATTCAACAACGCGTCAGTTACGTTTTGTGACGCTGAGATCCAAATCAGGGACTGCATGAGCCAGGAAGCTCAATAATCTGCAGGAGGGAGATCAACAATCTGTATGCCTGGAATGGACGAACAAATGAACAAGTTAGTGGATATATATGAACTACGAACTAAATTGAACAAAATTGATTGAGTTAAACATTATTTTTATTTCAAACTTAATAATAATTTATGTGTTTTTTTTAACAGGCTATAATTTACTTTTGAATTAATTTAATTAAATAACTGTATATCATACTTGAATTAAAATTAATTTTAATAATAAAATTTGTAAAATTTAACTAAGAAAATGTTGAAAATACGTAGTGACTCCCACAGTGAGGAGTACCCACCATGTTCTCAGTATTTCAAGAACATTTTAATTAATGATTTAATGACATGGAATTAGCTATACAGGGTAGCACGTGGGAACTGGTGATTTTAATAATTGTGTAATACAACTTTAAATAATTGTAATTTCCCTACAAACATATATATTTCTAAATGCTACAACTATGCCACTTATCACTTAATTTACCTAAGTCATTTCTTAAAGATAACACCCTTCACTGTCGGCCCCTATAGGGCATGGATATATTTCCAAAGCAATAATAAAATCGTTGATATGAAGCTATGTATAAAGTTTATTGATAAAATTACAAAACTTATTAAGATCTCGTGAAGTGTGAGTGGCCTTGGCGGATGGTGACTGACTAGTTTACACATGCTAGTAGGTCACGACTCTTACCAGTCTCACGAGCAACTCAACTGCTGTTTGCCTTAGGCAAACTTTCTCTGATCTATCACAGACCCTAGTGCTACAGTTGTCTGTGCCCGCCAGCAAACGCACACGTCACATTCCTTTAAATGGCCACCTTCTTCTCTTATGCATTCCTGCATTCGTGAACACAAGTTCGTTAAAACTTGAAGCAACGACTCAATATAAATCGCGTCAATCTGTTAATTAATCCTAGTATTTAGTTCGTTAATGCTTTGAGGACGATGAGCAACTACTCGAATTTTAAAAGTTCCCAAAAAATAAATCACACATTGAAAGATCTGGATATCTTGCAGGCCAAATTATATCGCCAATCCTGGTCATGAGGTGCTTTCCAAAAATCTCTCGTAAAGTGACGATTGAGATTCTTGCAGTATGAACTGTAGCTCCGTCCTGCTAAAACCATGTGGACTCAAATCACTAGATAGCTCTTTAGTTTATTGCTAAGAAACGTTTTATCCATGTTGACGTACCATTCTGAAGCAACAGTCACCCCGCGGTCATTGTCATTCTCAAAAGTATATGGCCCAACTATTTCTTTCGATAACAGCGTACACAACACTGACACTTTTTCACTGTGTAATGGTCGCTGGTGTAAAAGGCGAGGATTCTTCACAGCCCAGTACCAAAATTTCTGTTTATTAACATAACCATATATATGAAATTGGGTTTCATCATACATCCAATGATTTTCCAGGAAATTTTAGGTTTCCTTACATTTCTCGACTAAAACAAAATTAAATTATATAGTTAAAGTTCCATAATTCAAACTTTTAAGAAGAACAAAAAATATTTACAGAGTATTAAAACTTTCCTTCACAGAGTCCAGATTTTTGGTAGTCGTCTCCTGACGATATAAAATAATAACCACAGTCCTTCCATCATGCCAAGGGTGTATGGTTTTAAAACAAAAATACTATAGTGTTTCAACGTGATTAAGTACACCGATATAATAATTAACCCTAGAAATTATAATGTTGATTTGGACGGTTATCAAAAAGAGAGAAAGAGAAATATATTTTGCATGAAAATGTGTTTGTTGAACCAAAAGTCCCTGGTTCGATTCTCGACATGGATGAAAATGATGTTTTAAACTTTCAAAGTGATAAACTAACTGCCATGGAATGTTTCTCTTACCTGTCCTAGTCTTAAGTTAGACTATAACGTATATGAAGGTTTGACATTAAAAAAAATGTAACCTAACTCTTAGGGTAGACGGTGCCTCGTATTTGTTTCAAGAGGTCTTAGTAGCCAGATATATTTAATGAATTCAAATATATCGACATACAAACTAATTAGGGAAATTATATTATAAATATTTAAATTGCTGCTTTAGCCATTTGAAATCAAAATATTTTTTGAACCATAATTGGTTTGATTTATAGTGTGCAAGCACACTAGTATTAATGTACTTTATATTTCAAATGTATTTTATTATACACGCTATGCGAATGTCGGTATCAGTTAAATCAATTAAGTTTAGGAAAAATTGTATTAACATATTATATTAGTACCAAAAGTAGTTTGAATGTTAAAAGTAATTTATATTAATCGTAGCATTTAGGTATAAAAAAATGCGTAAGTTTACAAAAAAAAAATTAAACATAATATGCCTTTAAAAATTATATTTAAGGTGTTATCTTTGAAGTTAGTTTGAATCCAAACGTTAGTGTTTTAGCTCAAATGAATACTGGAGATGCCTGTCCAAGCTGTGGGAAAGAGGCGGTCTGGGCCCCAGCCTCAGCAACCCCCATTCAGATGGCGGGAATCTTGCCGCCTACAGGAGTCTTCCAGTAAACCGATGGTATAGAGGCGAGGCAGCCAGGAAGCACACATACCCTTCAAAGAATTGATATAGCGGTGATGGGACCATCATAAACACCACGGCCGGGAATTAGTGACCCAGTAAATCCGATTAGAGGGGGGTTGTCTCAAGGGAACTCTCTTCAAATCGTCGATAGTAGAATTATGCAATTAAAGCGAGTTATTTTATGTTGGGGATGAATTGATGATAAAATTAGGGACGCCAGAGAGCAATAGTGGTGCTCAAGGAGTAAATCATTTCGTTGCTAGGGCGTCTCTGGTGTCATGGAGTTAGCACGGAGGAATACGCAGATCTACTCTTAAAAGCACAGACTCTCGTCAAGCCCTGTATTTGTGTCATTTAGATGTGCAGATCATCTTCACGTACAGGCTGTACTCTATCATGTAGAACGAGTCTTACAAAGCAATGCTTATTTCTTCACTTCATCACACTTATATGTGAAGTTACACCAATATAAAGAGCCACGCGGGGGAGGTAATAATAAAAGTCATAAACACTTTACTGTTAGCATAAATATCCGTAATAATAAAGGAATCATTTCGATTAAAAATGGCGTCGATAAACTTTACCTTGCACCTGCATTGAATGTCAACAAAGCTATATGTGATTATAAAAGAGGTTCAGGATTCATGGACGTGAACACCTTTAGTCAAATCAAAATTGGTCGTCCTATTCAATAACTCAAAGCAGAGGAACTAAGGCGTGATGTCCACGTGAATCTTTCGAGAGGAGTTCACCGAAATTAAACAATTTCAAACATACCTCTCCGAATACAAAATTAAATGTTTAGGGAACATCGGGGGAGGCAGATACTTTATGAGGGGACTATCCCTCCCGAACATTCCTTTAAGAACTACCTTGATTTGTATTTTCACGACGATAAGTAAAACCATTTTAATAACATCCTTGACAGCCGCATTTAGGCTGGTTATTTATGCCATGAATACCGTGTGCCATTTGATCATAATAATAGACACAAATTAGAATCTGCGTGTAAAAAGTGCTACGCTAAACCAGTTTGCAGATGAGGTCGGTCTGTGGCCTGTGAAGACTATAGACACTGGTTAACCAACCAGTCCTTGGGCAATTTTTCCTTTTGAAAGAGCAGAATTTTCACATATATGTTATGAAACTTTTTGTAGATTATGCGAGACTCATGGTTCTTTTGGTAATTTCTGCTATATGAAGCAGGACCCATCAAAACAGTCACTGGAAAGGAGGAATATCATGATAGTATTCTATGATTTTAAATGAAGACAAGAAACGCTTTTTGTAGATGTAGCCCGCACGTACTTGCACGAACCTAACCTCTGTGTTGTGCAGAAGTGTTGCAAGGCCTACCTTCAAATCGATGTAGATATAGATAGGAATCGAATATTTAAGGGTGATGCCACAATAGCACAATTTTTCGGATTTCTTGATCAAATTAAAACAACAAAATTTAAGGTCATCACCCTTAGCCAATAATACAAAGGGTTATGATGGAAATTTTATTTAAAAATATATGATAGAGGTCTAAAGGGGAATCATGTGCTCAAAATGAACGGTGTGAAAATCATGTCCATGTGTTACAACTTACTTCAATTTGTTGACTCACTGAACTTTCTCCCAATGTCATTGTTCAATATACCAAATAATTCGGCTTGGACGATTCCTTGGCCAAGGGACATATTCTTCAATGTTTCAATAAATTAAGCGGTATAGGGGTACCTTGCCACCAAAGTAGGACTACGTCATTGGTGATATGTCATTTGAAGGAAAATAATATTTTGAGAAGTGGTGTGACGCACGGGTCAAAGAAAATTATGTCTTTAATTTTAACCACGAGTTGAAAATGTATTGCCTGAAATATGTAGATATCCTATGGAAGGCCTGCCTAAAGTTTAGAGATAATCTCATGGAAAAATTAAGGTGTATCCTTTCAGAGAGGTGTGTACGTTAGCTGGAGCAGCCATGTTGGTTTACCGCCAAAGTCATCTCAAAGATAATACAATCGGTATCATCCCTTATGGTGGCTACCAGTGTACAGACTATAAGTCGCACGTCACTGTAAATGGATCTTCAGGGAGGCTCGTCAACGCCTTGTCTCTATCCTTCATGTGGTCAACGGCTATAAGGAATATGTATTACGGTGACATATATATTGCATTGTTAAAGCTGTAGATACCACCACCATCCTCCATTTATGGGGATATTATTGGCACTGGGGTCATTTCTGTTATCCTGACAGGACCACCCATATCAAAAAAAGCCACCTTGAGACCATGGAGACGCGCTATGAATCGACCATGATATGTGTGGAAAAATTTAGGAATGTTGGCTACACAGTCGTAGAGATGTGGGAGTGTATGTTTAATGAGATGAAACGTACAAACAAGTATTTGAAACCATTTGTACTCCGGCAGAGGGTGTAAAGCAAGGATCCTCTCAGTCCCAGGGACGCATTCTTTGGTGGGCGTACAAATTGTATCAAACTTACCCAGGAAGCTGACCTTTCGTGTGGAGAAAGGATTAAATACTTGGTCGTGTCTTCATTGTATCCTTACGTTTGCAAGTACAAAACATATTATATCAGATACTACAAAACCCACGTGGAACCACATTTTTTGTCTATAGATCAAGTAGAAGGCATAGCCAAAGTTACCGTGAGGCCTCCGAGGATTTATTCACGCCCGTATTGCCTATAAGTATGCACAGCATGTTAATGTTCATCTTGTGCAAGAAATGCGGGGAAGAGAAAAACCCAAGCTCATTTTAGGACAACTACAAGAAAGATAGCTGGTTGACAGGCGTCTATGTGATTGACGAGATCCGGAGAGCCATTAAGAAAGGCTACACCATCGAATCAGTACACGGAGTTTGGGACTACAATGTGTCTCTCTACGATCGTCAGACACGTACTGGTCAGATAGTTTCATGGGTACATTGATATAGTTTTTGAAAATTAAAACAGAAGCCAGCGGATGGCCTGAGTGGTGTACCTCACAATATATGAAGTTAGCTTATATTTAAAATTAGGAGGAAAAGGAAGGGTTAAACTCGATTTCGATTGGGTTTTAAAAACCCTGGTCACCACACACTGGCTAAACTCTTTTTAAATTCATTATAGGGATTGTTTGGTCAAACACCCGATTAAACACACGTAGATATTGTCAACGACTATCAGGGCATCCCCAAGTACCTGAGGGATCCCTACATCAGCGTGGACAACTTCCTGGATGTTAATTAAGAGGTTAATTTCCTCAACTACAAGGATCCGCGTTACTTGTTGTGCCCTAACCCTAACACGAGTGCTGTGGTTGCATTTTACTACTGCTATGGCCAGATTACACTTTTACATAATCATTGAAAAATTGGGGATCACTTTTTATATAATGATACAGATAGTGTTCTACACACTGAATGCCTCGGCGACTGGAGTCCATTGACCTGAGACATTTTAAGTGACTTCACTGACTAAATTCAAGATTATGGTCCGGGATAATATATTTGTACCTTTGTATCTGGTGGCCCCATGAATTACGCGTACCGAGTTTCTGTTTGTGGCGATCCTGTCAAAACTAAAGTGGTGTGCAAGCTTCGTGGGATCACCATCAACTACGGTAACCTGAACGACGTTAATTTTTACGATTTGAAAGTGATGGTTACCAAACAGGCGTCGTAAAAGTACATACTTATACCTTTAAAAATCGTAAGAAAAGTTCTTGCGACTGTATATACTTTTGGCTATCCAAAGTCTATCTGCCCATGTACACCAAATGACGGATATCTGATGATTTTAATACGTTGCCGTTTGGGAATCAGATTCCTTGTAAATGTGCTCACCACGTCTAAAAGATGATCTTTTAGACTGGAAGAATAGTTATCGTTTTTTTCCTTCTTTATAGTAAGGGCCACTGACATACTATTTTTGAACTTTATGAGAATTTTTCATATTCTTTTCTGCATGAAAACATACTTGATTTTTTATTGATTTATTTTATCCACCAGATATAATTTTTATATTTTTATCCAACAGTAAAATCCTTCATCTACCTGATTATTTATAGTGAAATATATTTAGTTGTTTGTATATATATTCTAGTCAAATTTGATTTTTGTTTATTTTCTTGTACATATTTTAAATTTAAATAATATGTATATATATATATGTGTTTATATATATATATANTATATATATATATATATATATATATATATATATCAAATACTCTTTAAATTGAACTTTGTAAATTAGCTTAGATATTTAGTAACAAGTCTACTTTTCCCGCTACGAAATCAAGAAATTGGTTATTGTTTCCTTTATACCTAAACTTATATATTTGTTTAATATACTTCAATGTGTAATATATATTTTGTAAATACATATTCTATAAATATTTTTTTTGTAAATACATATTCCAAGTATTATTTTCACTCTGTGGGATGTATTTGTAAAAAAAAATATTGTAAAATTTTATTTGTGTAAATAAATATTCCACGTATAGTTTTCGTGGTGCGAGCTATAGTTGTAAAAAAATATTTAAACTTGTAATTGTGTAAATAAATATTCCAAGTGTAATTTTAATTTTGTGAGGTTTATTTAAAATAAAATCTAAAACACTTTTTTGAGTAAATAAACATTCCAAGTATATTTTTCAGGGTGTAAGCCATATTTGTAAAAATTTATTTGTTTTAATAAATACTATAAAACTGTTATGTTTGCGTTTTAACGTCTACACCAAAACACCTCCTATCCTTTAAACACAAATTTATTTAGCTTAGAATCTGTCTCAAACATTATGGATAAATTGAAACATTCAGAATAAAACAATTGTTTCTAAAATAGATACATCCTTTTAATTTATCTTCGGATAGCAATCTAAAGTCACAACAATTACAATTTATAAATGAAAAGATGATTGATTGTGTGTGTGTGTGTGTGTGTGTGTGTGTGTGTGTGTGTGTGCATGTGTGAGAAACCTTACTTACCTTATCAGTTAAAATATTAAGCCTATATTTAATCAGTGAAATGGTTGAAATGATAATATTAATGATATATTTGTTCTTCCTATCTACTTATTTCCTACGTCTTAGATAAATATTTTTTTTGCTAAAAATATATTAACTACACATGTGTAACCAATAAAGCTTAACATTTACCACTCAGCTCTATTTATTATTTCATTATGTTTGGTTAAATAAGTTGGCGTTCAAAACTGTCCTATTAAATTGAGGGTATTTTCAATAAACTATTTTCAAATCTCACTCTACGCAAATGCAGTTACACTTAGACCTCATAAATATTTTATTTATTCCCACCACTATAACGTATTTAAATTATTATATAAGTTGAAATAATTACATTTATTAAATATGTATATGTACTCTACGTGCTATCGCAAGTTAATGAAAATGTCATAATTACCGATTTTATTCACTAGATGGTCTAGAATGAAAGTGATTAAGAAATGAATACAGGTGAATATAAGTTTGACATCATATCAATTTAAAGAGCTATGTGCAAGATAACGAGTGTTAGAGAGTAATAGTTTACTTTCTCCTAGAGTAGTAAACTACCGTCACAATTTATAAATAAAAATGAACGTCTCTCTAACTGAAAGTGTGTGTGTGTGTAATTGTGCTTACGTGTGTGAACTTGCCAACTTTTCTTAAACCAAATTTAGTTAATCTATAAACGCTATCCAAACAATGAGTTTGTTTGCAATTATAATACAAATATACGGTTTTAGTCTTTCTAATAATATAAATAAATATATATACATACTACACAATCAACGACCATTTTTATTTTTTGCTAATATTATATAACTTCACCTGTGTAAACAATAAAGCATATGATTCGCCGCCTTGCGCTATTTGATATTTCATCCCGGAAATAATGTCACGTGTATACTGCTAGCTTTTCCCGGTCTTTGAATAGCCAAGGATTTCCAAACAGCATATCTTAAGGATTTTAAAAATAATAAAAATATTTTCCTAATAGTTTTTGACTGACGATCAGCAATTAAATGATTTAAAAAATTTATAGCCTGCAGCTACAAAAAAAACATAGATATTTTTACAAGCAGCAATATTATTATTATTCAGGGCATGTGCCCATTACAGGAACTTTAGTTGAGAGTTTGAAGTCCAACATGAATAATATAATTTTGATTGAAAGAAAAATATATAATCACTCTTTAAGCTAATAAAAATATCAGGAGAGAATGTAATCTCTTCTACCATCTAGAAAATGATATGAGTCACCTCCAAAATAGTTCATGACACGCTGAGCGACACTAAAAGGCCTATTGACAATGTCTCCAAAGTTTTTGCTTGGCATTCTTACTCTACACTCACCATCAAGAACAATAACGTTCGGTACATTTATGGCCTCTTCCGGTAGTACAACGTTATAACATTGGGTTTTCTCAAGTTCATTTAAGCCCTTTCACGATGGTATTCCTTTTTCTCGATCTGGTCTAATGTACTTCACAATACCTCCTCGTCTCAAAAGATATCCTGGTGAGCCTCTCAGCAGGATTGGAAGTCGTTTGATGACAATGATGCTTGTGTCGAATGAGGTTGGGGAACTTTGCATAAAACCCCTCACAAATGCTAAATAAAAATTACATAAAGGCAACTGGAGATGCAGTGAAAGAAAATGGTGTAAATCAATATCCCTGGGAGAAAAAATCACTGTCCCTCAATCGGCAACGCCCTCTACTCACAAACTGAGGAACTCAATGTAGCCTCGCTCCTGTGCCACACCTCTGTCCTGGTTCACTACTTTGTAAATTACATGTTTATCCCTCACATCCACAATGTGAATAATTTCTGCTGTCATATAGGCACTTTCAGCAACCGTATGACACACAAAAAATAAAATAATATAGCTGGTTCAAAGAATGAATATATCGTACCTGACAGCTTGACGTGCTGGAAGGTTTGTAGGATCCTTAACTTGTACATTTTCTCTATACAGTTGCAATACGGTTTTACACGTCTTTAATAAGTGCACTTGTATTAACTGCCCAGCTGCCCGATGTTGTTGTTAACCACTCGACCCTTCTGCCCGTCTCTTAAACGCGTTCAAATTTCACAATGTAGGTGAACCGGGTCTTACTTTGGCGCAGCTAAATACCAGTTTTTCATTACTAAGCTCGCACGCGTCTTCAACTGTTAAAGTACTAAAACGACAGGGTAAAAATACACTAAGCTCGACATCTAGATAGGATATTAGGCATCTCACAGACTTTGTATTAACTGCTTTTAATTAATTCACTCAGTACTTTTGATTGACGCTTAGATCACACAATTTTATGGTCTTCACGGCATCAACAATATTTATCGGCTGCTTTAACTTGTCCCTCTTAATCCACTCTACAAACGCTTATAAATAGACGACAAAGAGAGCCCCCTATATATTCACCCTCTTCCTCCTACGATCAACGTCACGTGGTCTTGCGGTGGTACGAGATGAATAGGATCAATTACCTCACGGTTTTTATAACGTGATATATTCTTGTCTCGACTTGTCTATATGAGCCCTCAAACAAAGGACAAATATATATCATCTTGGAAAATCCATTGCCCGGGAGGATTGCGACATTACCCATTCCTTTCTCGACATGTTGAGTCTGCAAACTGGCACCGCAGGGTTTACCGTGATTATTATACTCTTGACTTGTTGAACCACCGATTTGACATTGGTCAGTGGTTGATTCTTGTAAAACAGCATAGATATAACCTTACTCGTCAATGATTCTCTCGCATACACTGAGAGGTGATTTACCTTCAGGAATCCACCAGTTGGGGATAGGGTTTACCGAACCAAATGCTGGTATACATTCTACCTGGTCTAATTATATCAAGGGGAATATCTGATTGACCAGCTTTATCGTATTTTTGATTTAAGCTCCATTTTTCGCTCTCACAAATGTGGGGTGCACTCAACCAATTGAAGGAATTATTTGATTCGACGACTTTTCTAACAGAAACTCTAAAGCTATCGAGGTTTGAATCCCGGTGGGCACGCCGTTTATGTCAGGTTCGTTTAATTCTGGCGGGGGAGGTTGGAATCAAATCCCTGCTGGGTAAACTGTTAGTAGTAATCCCTCCAGGTAAAGGGCTGAACCCTTTCTTAATCATCCCTAATGCATTAGTTAATATATAGACGCTTAGCAAGATAGGGTGCATGTTACTCATCCAGTTATGACAGATTGGTCGTTGTTTAGAATCTCGCTCGGGTGATCTAGGGTACGTTTTCTACTCTCGCTCACTCCACGTAAACGCAGGAACATTTCTACCATACTTCTCCCTATCACGTAAATTGCTGGAACATTTGAACCAATATTCCCTATCACATCATAATTAATAAATATACTTTTAGCCAGAAGGGGTGCGTGTAGCTCATATAGTTATGATGGGGAGGTCGGGGGTTCAAATCTCGCTCGGGTGAACTGCGATGATTTTCTACTCTCTTTTACTCCACGTAAACGCTGGAACATTTATTCTTTACTCCTACCTATCACGTAAAATGCAGGAAAATTTTCTTAATCCCCTACCACACTATCATAATCTATATATAGGTATTTAGCCAGAAAGGGTACGTGTAACTCATTTAGTTTTGACGGGGAGGCCGGAGATTAAAATCTAGCTCGGGGGAACTGGGGTGGTTTTCTACTACTCTCACTCACTCAACGTAAAACACTGGAACATTTACACCTTACTTCTCATTATCTCCGCCAAAAGTGGTTCATGATAGTATGGCTGATAACTACATCCACGCATGTCAACGAACGACACCTTACAACAAATTTTAGTAGAATTTGTGGTGGATAGTGGCCGCTAACTGAGGCTTCTATTGGGAGATATGCCCTTGATTGTGCATAATCAGAGCTGTGTCAATGCTCTCTAGTTGTGGCATCACTAAAATTACCGATTACGTCACCGGGAAAACCCATCGTCGCATAGAGGACGAACTAGTAAATCGGAAAAAACTTCCGAAATAATCCTTTGGGACATTGAAGGAGGAAATGAGGACAGCAGGTCGTTAACCCCATGTCGCCACGTTGATCCGGCAAACTGGTGCCAGTGTAGTGATGACGTCACTGAAAAAACCCATTACCCCATAGATGGGGGAAGAGGGATAGTTGCGACACCAAAATAGATTCAAGGGCTTGCGACATGAAGCAATTGCTACTAGCTCACACT
Organism: Timema monikensis; assembly: GCA_902151445.1. Lineage (NCBI taxonomy): Eukaryota > Metazoa > Arthropoda > Insecta > Phasmatodea > Timematidae > Timema > Timema monikensis. The sequence goes on along the minus strand of CABFVZ010002496.1, from coordinate 88,758 downwards.
ATGTTCAGACAGCCTTCAAAAGAAGATGATCCTACATAGGGTCATTACTATCAGCTTTCAACATTTATAACAAGTATATTCACGCTGTAGTGTTAACGATTCTCACTAAGGGTGCAATGATAACCTCCAAGTTGGTTGCAACATCAAAGTTTCCATTCCAAATGTGTCCTACCCCCGAGGGATTTGACACAAGGGGAGGGGTGTGGGAATGAGGGGTAAAGTGAAATGGGTCTTGCGGCATAGAGCCATTGCTGGCTTCTCACACTCTACGCTAAATAGCCGTCGGGAGATGTTCGTTTTGCACGCTCGTGCTCTCACTAGTGATTCCATCATTTTATGGGATAACGTGGGAGGAGTGCCCGACACAATGGACTACACATTCCTCCATTAATAAATATTAATTTCCCACGTCAGTCCCAATCCAACCAAGACATATGATCTAATGGAATTCATAAAAAACATAGAACGCACATGTAAAACCAATGTGCACACATAAAAATTAATGAAATAGGAACCAACCAGTTCTAAGCACATACAAACAATGGAAAAGGGGTTAGAGGGAATGGTACGGGGGGAATGCCCTTATCCAGTGACAATAGTCAATCAAGGAGCCAGGGATATTTATATCGGACAATTAGAGCACTGTTTTAAACGGTATATCATACTACTACTGGGTATGGGGAGAAATAAAGGACACTACAGTAAAGGAATTAAAATATTGTTTCATTAGCACCATTATGTTAAGGAACCCTAATTTAAATAAACCCATGTGCATTTCAACCTACGCTTCAGGGTGAAGCAATCGGTGCTTATGTATTTAATTTGGATGAATAAGGGAACCATAGGCCAATATATTTTGTTATTAGGGTATTATATGGGCCAGAATTGAACTATAAAATTCCAGAAATATAATTATTATCAATTGTTTTTGAGTGTCAGCAGTTTCAAATTTATAATTATGTGAGGCCAACCAATTTATATACATATCATAGTTTAATGATCTTTTATCAGTAGATATACACTACTGCACGGTCGGTAAACCCGATAGATCTTTTTCGCTATTAGAGTATAATCTAAATATCAAGTACATACAGTACAAGGAAAAAAAATATTGTGGAATTAACACTATCTAGATACCTTACAGTAGTAGTGATAAAAATGCCAAGGACTCAAGAGCTTAGAGTGCTAAGACAAAGCAAGGAAAAAATTAGCGATCAGGACAAAAAATTTGAAAAGAAATTACCAACTGTACAGAAAAAGTCCCCAGACTTAAATTAATTTTAGAAATTTTAGAAAAATAGCAACCGAAAGATAGAAATTCAAAATAGCTATCAAAGTCATGAAAATCTGTTATTCAAAAGAATATTTTATATAAACATATTGAAAATCTGTATTTCTAAAGAATTGGTCGTACTCGTGATTTAAAGTTGCCATCAGCATTATGGATATGTAGGAGCTAAAAATATTATAATATACTACAAGAATCATGTAATTTTCCTCATGTGCATAAATTAATTTCTAAGGAATTTCATAGCTGACATATATGTCAAAAAAAACAAAAGCACTGAACGTAAAATTTGAGAATTTAATAAAGAATGCACTAAAAGACAAACCACTTCAGTTAGTTTTTGTAGACTTATTGGCCCTCTTTCTACTAGTGTCAAGGGTGTGCAATAAATTTGTATTGTGTTAGTTATCTGTACAAAATATATAAAACCAACATCAGTGACAATCACAAACAGGATATTTCTAAATAATTCAATGACGTAGGAAAGCCCCAAATAATAGTGGTGGATTACGGTACGCAGTTCATCAGCAAAATATGGTGCAACACACTTGCAAAACAAGGATTATGGTGAAATACACCTTCACTTACCACACTTAATCATTTAGCATAGATTGGTTAAACCGAGAAATTGGATGATTCCTAAGACATTTTTTTGGTCATGAACACCATACCTCCTTGTAAAATTATGTGGGCTAGATTGGAAATTGCTTAATTTGGGTAGCCCAAGAAAGTACTGGATATATGAAAAGGGCAAGGTTCAATTTAAACCTAAAAGTGATGTTTCACCTACCCTCCTTCCGTGGTAAAGTTCTGTCAATCTATGGTGTGATGAAGGGTAGGCTAGATGTCCAGGTAAATGGTTGGGTTCTAAATGATACTGGAGATTCCATTTTGGGGGTTTAATGGTAGCACTAAAAGTTAATGAAAAATGTCATGTTGAAATGTGTTGTAAAGAAATAAAAACTTAGATGTGTAGGCTTGAGCGAGGACTGGCTTAGTCAAGAATATTTAAACTGTTGATTTGGCTGACAACTCTCGTAACCTCCTACATACTAAAACTCGGTACTCTGGGCACGGTTGCTGCCCTCTAGTACAAGTATCACTGATGACTCCATGGTCCAATCCGTATGGTTGGAAAACGGGCAGAGTAACTGCCTCCGAATATATATCAATGAGTCAACCCCGATAGCCATAAAATATAAATTCTTATAGCCCATTACGTTCTAATAACTGCACAACTAGATCAAGACTGTTGTGAGTAGTCAGCATTATTCCTTAATGTTTAATAATTCATTACGAATTTGCTTGGCCAGTTCTTTCAGTCATGAAGTTTCAACAAATTTATGCAAATTAGGTTAAATATCCCAATCTAGCTCAAGGTTGTGACATGTTTTATCTTCCACTAAGAAAAGAGATAGATAGAAAAAGAAAATTACAACCAGCCATAGGAAAATTAGAAAATGCCACAATGAAACGATCCTGGTGTCACAGAAATTGAACCTATAAACCTGTGAAATATCACATGGTCAACATGTACTAGTAAGATTGGGTGACCTGGTGGTCTAGAGGTAAGGTGTCAGACTTCTGTGCTGGCGGCCGGGGTTCAATCCTCGGTCCCGGCACAGATTTATCTGATTTCCAAACCCTTCCTTCACCTCTGACAAGACATCTTGTGAATGTGAGGAATGCCAGGCCTCCACCGTGGTTCGGATTCCACGTTAAACTGTAGGTCCTCCATTTCATCTCACAATCACCCCACCATTACACATTAGCGTAAGTGCGTATAACCCGAACAGGTAGTAAGACGCGGTGCTAATAATAATAATAATAATAACTAGTAAGATTGCATCTCCATTCTTCGAGCTTGAATAAAGATATAAAAAAGTTTTTTTTCTTATATTAAGTGCCCTATGAAGTTTGTAGACAAGTAGGTCACAATGCGTATCTTATAGTAAGTCAATGAAACAACGAGTAAAGGGAAGATAAGATACCACAGAATTAAAACCCTAGTATAAGAAATAAATAGCTTAATAATGGCATATATTTAGGTAAGCCAATATTTCCCTGATTTTATAACATTTTTAAAATTTAATCATCAACAAATTGTTGGGAGAAAAAGGTAATTATGAATATACTATAAAATAAACTATAACTTGTCTTCCATAATTTTGTTTTACATATAATTTTATGTGATGTAATATGACGCTATTATAATATTTAGAGAGGTTTATCAACCTACTCGAATAAAAAAAAAATACAGAGTTATTTCTTCGTAAACATAGAAACCTATACTTTCACGTACCTAGGATATGAAACTTACCATTGGAAAGTGGATATAAATATCTAATTTATATATATATATAGATATAAATATCTAATTTATATATATATATATATATATACATATAAAAACATATACAAAAACATATTAGATATAATTATCATAAATATTTCGTTGATATTCTCTAAGAATATATATATATATATACATATAAAAACATATTAGATATAATTATCATAAATATTTCGTTGATATTCTCTAAGAATATATATATATATATATATATCAGTTAGTTGTAACCATATCTTCTTAAATAAATGTCATCGATTCTTGTATCAGGACTGATCGCTAAGAGTAAAGTTACAAATGAAAGATTAGCATATAATTTAGTCATCGATATCAATTTTGTGCTAGAGCTCCGTTTTCTCAATACCAAATGGTAATGCCCTAGTAAACTAACTTCTTATACAATCCTTTTAGTTGTTATTTTTCGTCTAACCATAATTCAAGGGGAAATGTTCTGACAGTGTCCTCTATTAGTTCAATCATGGATGGCTGGTGGATAGTTGATTTTTTTCGCTTAAAACATTGGTTTTTGTTAGTTGAGTTTTTTTATTTATGTGTATGATTGCAGGTGTTTGTATATGGCTGTATGCATTTATCTAACCTCTGTAAAAATACATAATCTCATTTAGGAAAAGCTTAGAGCTTGCATCTCTATCTGCATTTAAGTGTTGGTTCTTCCGTGCGGAGGGAATGATTGAAAAATAACGCAGCAGAGATTCGTCGAATACTAATTACGATTCACTAGGGAGCTATTATCTAAACATTTATAATTGAAATATCTCATTTTACAGAACATCGGAACTAAACTTCTTCTCTTCTCAGGGTAGATACATGACATTCTTTGTAAACAAAACGTTAATGGGCTCTGGGAAATATACAAGGGGCCAGTGACTAACAAAGTAATGTTGAGCTTTGCGGTAGATGAAAGGTGTTTTCTTACTTTCACTCTACATATTAACCATTTTCTTTAATGTTCCAATTATTTTCTTTTCATTTATACACCCCGCTTCCTCTTCTCTATCATCTTCAAAATATGATTTTATTCCATCCAAATATTTTAGACAAAGATTTTTGGCTCGTATTCGTGTGTCTTATACCACATATGACTGAAAATGAATCACATGACTGAGCAGATTTTCTATACTACTATGCCAACCCATGTTTGTGGTCTCCTTTCTTAGACAAATACAATTGTTTTGGTGATAGGGCAATAATTCAGGATCATCATCTTTTACAGTCCTAAGCCTATATTCTAGCCACAGGGAAAAAATATTGAAATCTTTCCCAAAGAATCACCGTCAAACAATAGTTGAGAGGGATTAACCATCCTAAAGACTGCACACAACAATAATGTTCTACCTCTGTTTTAGGCCCGATAAGCTGTTTTAATGGGTTTTCTGTGAATGACTTCTCATAATATTCGTTTATTATTTGTAAATCTGTGCATCAAATAATTTACTAGGAAAGCTTCTTACCTTATACCTACAATATAGGCAGCCGCAATGATAGAGTTGACGACCAAGTCCACAGGTACTAAATCCAACCTAATACTAGAATTCCTGATAGCAGATTTTATAAAACCAGTTAAGTATCCAATCTGTGCACCAGTAGGTCCATGAAGGTTGTCAGTCCAACCATAAATTGGTTCTTTCACAACGGCAAAAACTAAAATAAATTAAAATAAATTAAAATGTTTTAAGTACATAATAATGTCTATGCAAACACGATTACAAAACCATATGAACACAATAATGTAACAGAAATAGAAATAAGTAGAAGTAAAAATCTAGAAAGTGATATAATAATTTTTTGTATTGTCTAAATTATGAAAATTCCATTATAAAATTATCAGTATATAAATATTAAACTAGATTAATTATTTGCCTCATAAATATACTTGGTGTGGGGAAACTATGAATGATATAAATTAAACTATAAAATTTAGTGATATGTTTTATCAGTTAACTATGTCCCTATTAATGATGTGTTAAGATTAACTAGTTAAATATGTGTTTTATCGATAATTTAGTAAAGAGTTGTTAATTGCTTATAAAAATAAATGTAGATTCATATTATCCTGAAAGTTAACAAAATTAGCTTTATTTGTTCCACTATAGCCTATGATTTAAGAAAGGACCATAATGTAATTATTTAATGTAGGACTGCTTACTTATAAAGTATAGGGAGTGAAATATTATTATTCCAGTAATTTTATGTTTAATTTGACGAAGAGTTGATATAATCTTTCAAAAGTTTGATATAAAATTTATTATTTGTTTGGGTAAGAAAATATAGAGATGATTGGTAAGATTAGTTAAATTGTGGAAAATTTGTAATTTTGACCTTATACATAGGCTTAATGGGGAACCTATCATTCCATAGATATCTCAGTAGTTTAATTAAGTAGGCATTTGGTTAGGAAACAGCGCAAGAGCGATAAGCATGTAAGCGTGAACGTTGTAAACTTGCAGGATAAAAGCTGGGCGAAAAATTAACTTTAAATGAGCATGAATGGAATGTCGAAAATATTAAAATAATATAGGAAGTGTTTGGAATAAAATAAAGAGGTAATAGATGAGTGCGTGGAAGGTGTTTGTGGAGTTATGATGACGAGAAACTTAAAAAGAGATGCTTGGTAGAAAGAACCGATAGAATAAGCAGCGCGAGAAAATTAAGTAGTGTATAAATGTATGATTAATTTAAAAAGAGAAACGGAAGGTAGAATTTTGTGGGACATATTCCAAGAGATAAATATGAAATTATATAGGGGCCTAAGGTACTAAAGTAGAGTAAGGAGTAAATCGCGTATTTTGATAGTGGCTCAAATATGTGTAGAAACAAAAAAAAAAATCCCAAAGAAAATTGGTTGATAACAAATATTCGTTTTATATGTTTCTTGGTTCTATAACCAACCGAATTTTCAAAGGCAGATTTACAACTCTGCTGCCCATAATCATTAGACAATTTGCCGCCCACATTTCCTACCCTAATTTACACCCTTCCAAACCCCAGTCTCCCCCTTCAGCCCCTAATATACTGACACAAATATACCATAAAAATTTAACTATCTGTGGAGTAATGAATCAAAAGTTCTGAAATTATTTGATTATTAATTATAGTGAGGGTAAAAGTAACAAGAATCTAAACAAAGACCTAAAAATTGAAATATATACAATCACAACACACATATCTAAATATTATGTATAAAGTTTGCATTATTATATTTTAGAACATGTTACTACAGATAACATTATAGCGTGTACGGAATAATAAAATATTCAATAATATATTTCGCCTTGGTTACTGCTGAGTGAACTGGTCGATGATACCAGACAAATACATTTCCTCCAAAAATTGACTTTCATTTGAAACAATTGCTGGTGAATTAAAGCGATCCTGTATCATGTTGGTACGCAGATAATATTTTACTTATTTCAGTCACGATAAGTTATGTTCTGCTGTGCAGTTAGAAGCTGGAATATATGTGAATATTTGGAGGGAAATGTCAACATTTGGTTAGATTACCCATAGTTTCTCTTTTCGTTTAAACTGACACAACTCGAGAAAAAGAGTTAGTTTATTCTCAAATTTGGTGTTTGTTTCGATATGACCCCTTAAGTGCAATAACCTTTCAACTAGTGTATCCTCAAGATCCACAGGAAATTGAGCATACAAAAAGTCTCCTGCTTCTCTCAGCTTAACAAGTGCCAATTTCTCAATTTGAGTCACATCCCTAAATTTTTCGTTTTTTTAGACATAAGTTTGTCTTCTTCTTTTCAGCTTTGATTGTAAGTTATCTTTTATGGCAAAAAATATATTTATTCTGAAGTTGTCTCTACTATTTAATCTGACATCACCATTTGAATACTCACCATGATGTAGATTCTCTTTCTTCCAGAGTCAATCATCATGTTCATACGTTACTATACCCGACCGCACTTTTGCTTTTTCTTCAAAATCAAATTCTTCTTGATTCAATTTGAGGAGCAAAATCAATGATTCATAAAGGCCAATGAAAAAACTCAAATCAATGTCAACACTTTGAAGTTTTTCATTTGTAGCATCTCGTCATTCAATAGAAATCCCGAAAGTTCTGCCATAAACGTGTTTTCTAGTCGGCATAGCTTACTGCAAAGATCTCTGGCTTAGGCAAAAGTCATTAACTTCTATGTGTCATCCTTATCTATAAGACTCACTGCGAGAATAACTTGATGCTAGCTGTTATTCAGTGCTATGCGCATGCATCCACCCGAGCCAACCACCGTGTCCTGAGAGACTTTTCAGTGTAGTTGGTCTTGGAGGGGCTTCTTCTTCTGGTTGTGAGTTCTAAAAAATTTCCCATCTGGAAGTTTATTAAGAGAAATGTTGTAAAATCTATGGAGAAGAATAAATAAATTACTTCCTTCTTTGCATCATTCTGATGAATTTGTTCAAATCTGGTTAAGTGAATAAGCGGAACAAGGAATGAATTCAGCAATATTGATTCTTTTAATTTTGGCCAGCAGACCCTATTATGTCCTAGACATCTTACTTGCATTGTATTAAGTTTGACCTCAACAATTACAAATGTATAAATTGTGACAACTTATAAGGCTACTTACAGCAGCAAAAATTTCTTCTCCTTTGTAGCCTGCATTATGGATACATTCTACAAACCTTTCAACCAGTGAACAGTTATCTTGAACATACCTGAAAATTATAGTGAGTTGATCAAGATGTGATAGGTCAGGTGTAGCCTCTACTATTAGTGAGAAACACTTTGTTTTTTTTATCCACAAATTATTTCCTTTTCAACAGATTTAGCCAGGATAAGAAGAAACGCTTCAGAAATAATTTCTGACAAGTAAGTTATGTTAACACTTCCATAGTTGCCATATCTTGGATATAGTCAGCTATAAATGTATAAAATTCTATCACGTCAAGCAGCATCATATAGGTACCATAGTCACTGATCCCAAACTTAATTTTGGGACCACGGAACACAAATACTCTTAAGGCTAGTGTCTTTACTACCACAACATGGCGAAGAACTCTTCTCCAATACTGTATTTCTTCTACCACTTACTGAGTCAATTTATTGTATGTTCAATGGAAAGCATGTCCCCTTAATTTAAACGTAGTCACTCAATTTGATGACTGATGGAATTTTCATGTGTTGTGAGCTTGGCAAAAGCATTTTTCCGGTCATTGAATCTTCTACACGAGAAACTTTTTACTAACGCCGAATCACTTAAATAGAGGGGAATGACACCACATAAAACACATTCAGTGCTCTCAGAATATACTAACCAGGTTATGGATATTTTATCCCCACTATCGAGTTTACGATAAAACATATTTGTAGTGCGATATCTAGCTTTGTCATCACTGTAATCTCTCTTTGAAGAAGAGAAGTCCCAATATTTATTTGTTGTAAGCCATACCGGGTCGCAAAATTACGTATACTTTCATCAATTTTCCATTTATTAGTGTCACTCTCAAAACTAAAACATATACCTGTTATTGTCTGGATTGTTGTAATAATACTGTCGTTATCGGCAGTATTTTCAGGAACAGGACTGCTCCGAAAAGATTTTCCTTTTACATCTTACTGCGCAGGTGCCGTCGCTGAATACTCACACTGAACACTCTCCTCTAGTATCTCAACAATAGATTAATTAAAAACATCTCAACTTTGAAATACTTGCGAGCAAGCCTCACTGGTCGGAGTGGCCGGTTTGAGAAATACCGTATTTTTTGCGTTTTATTTATAATGTTTGCTAATGTTTTTCCCTCTCGTTTTTGAGTTAAAAATATTGACTGCCACTAAATATTTTTCTGCAGTAACTCATAGAAATAAATAAACATAACTACTATAAAACACATACATATACACTTGTAACACAACATTGACATTATAGTTTCTAAGTTCTAATGAAGAAGTGATTTTACCTGTGTACACCCCATCTGTCTCCTACACTATTACCTGTATTGTTCTGCCACGCTACCCTGTTTCTAATGGCAGCTGGTTGCTCTTGAGGTATTGTAGGAGAGGAAGGTTGGTAGCTAGAGAAGTTATGACAATGTAATCAATTATATTCCCTCCAGCATATCTGTCATCTTCACCATTAACTTCATTAAATCAGCAAATTACAACAAATACACAAACACTGAACCCATAATTCATTTTACAGGCAAAATAAAAGTATATATATATACCTATTAGTCTAATTTTCATCATTTAAAATTTTTCCACACATAAAATCTGCTGCCTTGGAAACATGTATACTAAACCTATGTGTAAAACCGCCACTGCTACGGGCAGAATGCACATTTGATTTTCTATGTACAGTTCATGTGATGGAAATTACATTGTAGAAGACCTTTTTATGTAAATGTACTACTGCAATTACAAAGGCTCAATACTTGTTTGAGATCCTGTACACATTTATAGTTGAAAATAATTTGGTGTCCATACTGATAATAGGTTTTCGATGTCCGACAACTATGGAGGTTTGTAGGTGCTCATTCGAAGCAAAGCTACTGATTCACTGTGGACTGTGGACCCAATGCATCATTCACAGAGGCACAATCACATCATAGCATCTTAGTTTTCCACTGAATATAGTCTTAGAAAGTGTGGTGAATGTGGTAAACCTTATAAAAACTCTACCAATGAAAGCAAGGTTTTTCAAAAAATTAAGTGAGGACATGGGAGTTGAATACACGTCTTTGTTGTAATACTGCCCCTCACGATGGCTCCCTCGTAACAATGTATGGTCGCGTAAGTTTGAATTACGGTAGGAAATGTACACTTTTCTTGAAGAAGAAAAACATGAATATGCCAAATACTTGGTGGAAACAAATTTTTTGGTAAAACTAGTATTCTTATATGATATCATGATATCTTTGGAAATATAATTTGTGAATCTTTCCCTGCAGGAAGGTAGCATGCAAATTTTAAAATTGGTTGAGAAGATTTCAGCTTTCAGAAAAAATTACAGCTTTGGAGAGGGAAAATGAATAAAGACTTGAAAAGATTGTTTCCATTTGTTTGCTACATCAGTTTGTGATCTTAAATGAAGTTGATTTCCCTCGCAACATAAAATCTGTCTTTGAAGAGAACCTAACACAGTTTATCCACTGGTTGGAAAAATACTTTCAAGAAGATCATATCAATAAATTCGCATGGATTCAAGACCCATTCAGTACCAAAGCTCCATCTGAATTTTCTTCTGTAGAACAAGAAATCCTTCTTGAGCTGTTTTGAAACAATACACTGAAGATAAAATTTAACAGCATGGATCTAAATAACTTTAGACGTCAATAAAATACATAAATAAATTAATAAGAGAATACAACAATCTATCCCGCGTTTAAAGACAACTTAAAAAAATACTAGGTTCTTATATAAAAAATACATGGCCTATGAGTTAGATAGACGTCCAAGTTATATCCTTGCGAAATTTTAGTACAAGCTCTACAACGTTTTGGCGCGATTTAGCTGCAAGAAAATAGATAAACAAAGATTTATTTTTAATTTCATTGTAGAATAAAACAACTACATTTACTTTATAGACATCCGATATGAAGAACGGATACACCAGCTATGTTTTTCCACAAATTAAAGTTTTTGTGGCATTTTCATTCTTTTTTGGTAGTTTAGGCGGAAATAATACCAATTAATATATTTTAAGAATGTGTGTTCATTATTGTTTGTTGCCAGTTAACTATAAGAATAAGTCATTGGATTGAGATGGGGCTTCTTCATTCTTACTCCCTATTTTTCTGAGAATTATATTAATTTATCTACCATTAAAATAACTCATCAGCCAAAAAAGTGTTGTTTAAATAACTAACCTAGAGCATCCATTGAACATTTGTCGCAGATGTTAGTGTGTTTTAAAAAATGGCACGTGATATGACCTATGGTGTGGAAGGGTAGAAAATAAGGAAGAATCCATGATTTTCGTGAATATTTTTACACATATAAAACACTTATCTTTTAAAATAAAAATTATAGTGTTTGATTTTGACGAATGTGATTATGAAATGTTAATTTATTATATATTGGAGAGAGATCATGGATAAGATTAAATTTAAAAAAAATGCATTTATATGTTAGAAGCTCAATTGGAAAATGGTTTTCCGTCTAACCTTTGCAACATTACCTTAGCTTTTAAGCATAATTTTTGAATTTAGAGTGTACCTATTACCATTAGCTTAGGAATAATTTCAGATACTAATAACACATAGCATAGCAGTTATATTATATTCCGTATAAAGAACATAATCTCAATAGCTATTATTGAAATACAATATTATTTAATTAATATTTTTCTTCTTTAATAAATAGAGTTCCCCCTTCTGTGGTTGTATAGTTTAAGTTGTCACTCTTATAGTAGGCTAGACTACCAGTGATATTTAAATCAAATTTTGAATCTCGTTTCAGTGTACTGCAAGTTGAATAAAAAAAAAAATTGTTTTCCTTTTTCCCTCCACGCAAACGCGTGTACACTACTTACACTACAACCCTTCTTATCCCTAAAACAATAATAATTATTAGTACATATGCGTATAACCAGAATGGGAAGTAAGACGTGGCTCTTAAAAAATATTCCATTGGGCTGGGGACGCAACCTTCAAGCTGCTTTTGAAGTATAAAGAAACTATGTTATCACATCATTAGGCATTAACTGAAATTTGATATCTATGGTAAATTATGTCAATGTTGACAACAAAATCCACCTGAAAATAAAATAAAAAAATTAATTTAATTTCCGTTGACCCTTTATTGACAATCTAATCTATGGCCATATTATTAGCTATGGCTTAGTGTTAACGTGTAAGACAATTTTAATAATTTTTCGGTCAGACCTTACGTGAGACAAAGTAATGTTATTATAATATGTTTATTAATATATTACCTTGTGAAGGTCGAACAATTGAGAGTGGGAGGTCAGCAGCAGTAGTTTTTAATATATTCTCTGCGATCGATTTTGTAAATGTATATGTGTTTGGCCATTTATCAAGTATCCTGTAAAATTTTTATTCCAATTTCATATAATATTATTTAACATGTATTTTAAAGATTTTATGTCAAAAAAATTTGATATAATATATGAAAAATGCTAAAAGCCTGATTATTAAAATTTGATAGTTTTTTAATATAACAGGTAGAACATAAACTATTAGAGAAATATATTAATGAAAGAGGAACATCTCTCTTCATCAAAGAGCATTACAAACCAACATCCTCATTTCCTAAACTTCCGTTTGAATAATATATTCACTTATAGTTCGAAAACAATTGGTTTTATAAAAATTAATTTTTAATGATATTTGTTTAATAATAAGAATACTTTGGCTTTCAAATAATAGGTTAGTTCCACCCCGAAAAGTTGTGGATAAAGTATCAAAATTTGTACTAACTACAATATTAAAAATACACTCAAAATCATTTTAATAGGAAAACGAGAAATGTAATTTGGTTTTTAGTGATAAACTGTTCTTTCTTATTAATTTTTAATTTTAATCAAAATGGTTATAGCTGAATTTAATAGCGTATTTTTAAAAAAAATCTTTTTGACCTTAGGTAAGCTATTCATGATTTTAGGGGGGAAGGGGAGAGGGGGAGGAGAATTTCAAATACCCATCTATGTAAGGCACTATATGTCTTTATCCCACACAATATTGAATTATACATGTATTCTTTGTTCCAAACCATCTTCCCTATAAAACATAAAATAAACCATAACTTATACTGTATTTATATTTACCATGATTTCAGATTATGTGGACTATATTTTGAATAAATGCACAATCTTATTACAAATCGCGAGCCTTTGTCAAGATTACATGACTTATTCAATTCTATTTACTTCTTCAACCTTAGCGAAGGCTTGAGGAGAAAGAAGGAACCTCGTACGCAAGTGCATGAAGCTTACCACCATAGTCAACTCTTTTAGAGTAGATGAGTAAACGTCAAGAGATCGAATCCCACTTATCCGTTAATTTAGAAGTGTGTATGGGAAAGTAATATTCTTCTTCTTCTACGCACCACCCATCCCCCTTTGCCATTATTTTGATCAAGTATATTTGGGTGCTCAGCCCACTAAAGGCATCTTATTATTGAATCAACTTTTGATCGTATTCACTATTGCGTTGTGAACGAAACAATTCAAGCGTTAGCTGGCCCATCATTTACTACACGTTCTGAATCCGGAATGTGAGTCGACTCACTCTTCATTTCGACTTGAAGATTAGTGAGCTGGGACTGCATTATCATCAACACTCATGGACGAGTCGGGTGAGAGAGGTTCACTTGGTCACTGCTAGTGAAGCCACAATAAATATCACCTCCAATTGGTTGACAAGAAACAAACTGTCCGCTAAATCATGGCCCTTGAGTGGATAGGGAAGAGATTGTTCGAAACCGATAAAACTATATAGATTCTGTAAATATAAGTTTATGATAGAGCAATTGATAGTATATCATTTATCACGACACAGTCTACGTTAAGTCAGTGCAGTGAAACGTTGTTATTATTCATTGTGTGATTTATCCGTGCCGACTGAAGTCGGGTAGTGTGAGTGAGTAAAATGGCAACAAAATAACACAACAGTGCTTGATACACAACGTGTAAGTGTAGTGTTAAGTTGCCAACGAGTGTATTTTTGTGTGTTTTTTGTTTATTTCGAGATACACTACGTGCCGACTGAGGTCGGGTAGTGATAGTGTGTTGAACGACAACAGCTTAACACAACAGTGATAGAACACAAATTATAAGTGCAGTGCTAAGTCGTCAACGGTTGTAATTTTGTACTATATTATTAGCGTTTTTGTATATTTAGTGACCTATTACATGCCGACTGAAGTTGGGTAGGGTGGTATACCGCAAGGTACAAGTCAAGAGGGGGAAATGGCCTCAGACTCGGATGTAGAAATCAACGTTGAAGGAACGGACAATAATGATGACATGGAAGAACAAGGCCAGGAAGGGGCCCCAGCCAACACGGAAATAGAAAAAAACTTTGAGCCAGTTTCTGGACTCAAGCGAAAACTCAGGACCAGACCGGGACAGGAAGTTCTACAATCGAAGGCCATAAAAGTCAATAACAAGTTTGCAAGCTTGTCTAGCCTACGGGATGGACCAACGATTAGTCAAACGGGGCAACCGAGTGGAGGTACGAAAGAAAGTTCCACCCCACGGCGCATAAAGACCCCTCCAGTGATTGTAACAAATGCAACACAATATAACAAAGTCATAAAACTCCTAAACAGCGGACTGCAAGATGACTATAAAGTGTATTGTATTGCACAGGGTATCAAGGTGGTCACGACCTCCTTCAGAGATTACTCCGCTTTGTTAAAGCTGCTAAAACAGAACACCTTGGAACACTTCACTTATGTCCTTCCCAAGGACAAGCCCTTCAAGGCAGTAATCAAGGGCCTGCATGCAAGTATGCCCTGCGCAGAAATAAAGGAGGAACTGGAGAACAGGGGATTCACGCCAACCGATGTGAGGCAATTATACTCGAAATCTGCTCCACAGGCAGCGACACCGAGACCCCTACCAATATTTGTCTGCACCCTTGCGAGGACAGAAGGAGTGGGCGAGATATACAAGGTAAAAGTCATCAACCACACGGTAGTGAAGATCGAGGAATACCGTGCTTCACAGAGCACAATTCTACAGTGCCATCGTTGCCAACGTTTCGGCCACTCCAAGAACTACTGTGCCCAAAAACCACGCTGCGTCAAGTGTATAGGAGAGCACCTGACAGTAGAGTGCCAGAAAAAGGACAAAACAACACCAGCACAATGCGTAAACTGCAAGGGACCGCACGCAGCTAACTATCGCAATTGCCCTAAATTTATACGTGAGCTGGAAAAGAAAAACCAAGGGTCAGGAAAGACAAAGGAAGGGGAAAGCAAAGTGGCTAACCCTTCTCCATGCGTGGTGGGGTATCTTAAACCATCAACAGGCCAGCAAATTTCGGTTAGCCAACCAACACCACCAACAAACATGGGATTGAGCAAACCATCTTATAGTGGAGTTGTCAAGAGGATGACCAAAAAGGACAAAAAAGAGGACCGTGACACGGATGAATCCTTGGACTTAAAGGACCTCCTACAAATCATCAAAGATATTAACGTCGCAGGCTTACTCCAACTCCTGAGGAAGTATGTAGTAAGGCTGAAGAACGCGCCAGACAAAACAACCAAAGTAATGATACTTCTTGAAGCCGCAACTGAATTCTTCTGCGATGGATACTGAGCAGGGAAGAGGCACAGAAGACCCACTGAACATTCTGTTCTGGAATGCTAATGGACTGGTACTACAAGAACACGAGTTCCGAAAACTTCTGGAGACGTATGGAGTCGACATTGCTCTGATCTGTGAGACCCACCTATCAGAACAAAAGAAGATGAGGTTCTACGGATACGAGATGTACCGCAACGATAGACCAGTTGGCAGGGGAGGGGGCACAGCCGTGTTGGTGCGTAGCAACCTCGCTCACTACCAAACGAATTTACCGGCTATGGATTATATCGAATCCACTTCGATAGCCATTCCCACAGGGCGGACGCAGATAGTATTTACAGCTGTTTACAGAAGCCCTGCTGTCCCCTTCACCATCGAGGACCTAGACAGACTCACGTCGAGAAAGGACTTCCTCATAGCGGGAGATCTCAACTGTAAACACACGAGCTGGAACAGTCGCGTGTCAAATCAGGCAGGCCGGACACTGGCTGGCCAGGCATCAACCAAAAACTTTACAGTCCTGGCGACCAACGAGCCGACGTACTATCCTTCAAACTACAGGCATCTCCCCGACGTACTGGATGTAGTCCTGACGGATCTCGACACGCTACCGGAAGATCTCGAAGCCCTGAATGAACTCGACTCCGACCATCTCCCGGTCTTCGGGAGAATATCACTTAAGACAAATCCAAGACTGGCTTACCACAGGAGGAAGATACCCAGAAGTGACTGGGAAGAGTATCGACGGGTACTGACAGAGGCTATTCCATTGAACATGGAGGTAAATTCCCCTGAAGAAGTGGACAGCTCCATTACCCTTCTGACGGCTACAATACTCGAAGCGTACCGTGGAACAACTGTTTTCGAGACGCCACCGGTGACGTTGAAGAGGGACGACCCTGAGCTGAGCTTCATGATAGCCCTTAAGAGGGAAGCGCGCAGGGAATGGCAGCAGCACCGAGACCCGAGGCATCGGGCTGAATACAACAGGCTGAGAGCCCTGGTGCGCAGGAAGGCCAAAGCTCTAAAGATCTCCAACTGGAATGAATTCGTAACGAACACTTTAGCTGTGGACGGCAACGTGTGGAAGGCGTCGAGTCAGCTCAAAGGCACGAAAGGAAAGACGGGGACCACGGTCATTCACGGAAGAAGAGGGTTGGTTTACCGGGGAGAGGCCAAGGCAGAGGCCATAGCTGAATCACTGGAAGATCAGTTCAAGGCAAACTCAGAGCCCCAAGACGAAGAGTTTACCAGGACTGTAAGAAGAACGGTTGGGGTATATTTAGCAGAGCCGGTTATAGAACTACCACCCCCCATCACCAGGAATGAAGTCTCCTACCAGGTGGAAAAATTGAAGCCACGAAAAGCGGCAGGCCAAGACAGGATCTCAAACGAGATGCTGCGTCACGCACCGGAAGGGGTAATCCAACTATTAACAAAAATGTTTTCAAAGGCATTGTTGGCAGGCTACTTCCCGGAGGCATGGAAAGTTGCCGACGTTATCTCATTGCCTAAACCAGGCAAGGACCGCAAGTTCCCGCAGAACAGGCGGCCCATCAGTCTTCTTAGCAATATAGGGAAACTATTTGAGAAAATAATTTTGCAGCGGCTGAAAGCCTTCGGCAGGGAGCACAGGATTATTCCCGATGCCCAGTTCGGATTTCGGACCCGGCACTCAACGATACACCCGGTCCTGAGCCTAGTGGAGGATGTGACAGAAAGTTTCAATATCGGGGAAGTCACGCTAGCAGTACTTATGGATGTAGAGAAGGCATTTGATAAGGTCTGGCACGCCGGCCTTATCTACAAATTAATTCAAGCCAATTTCCCAAAAGTATATGTGCAGATAATCAACAGCTTTCTAACTGGGCGACAATTCCAGGTCAAGATGGAAGGGAAAAGGTCGCTTCTTCATAGGGTCGGAGCGGGGGTGCCACAGGGGTCGGCACTCTCCCCATTCCTTTACACTATTTACGTCGCAGACATCCCCACCGACCCGATGATAAAGACCAGGCTCTTCGCTGATGATACAATGTTCTACACCGCCAACAGGAACGTGAAATACGCCCATCGCCGTCTGCAACGATACCTGGACGAGTTCAGCAGCTGGCTGAAAAAATGGAGAATTAGAGTAAATGCAGAAAAATCGTCAGCCATGTTGATTACTAGGAGGAGACCCCAAACACCGGACCAGTTTGTAGTATTGGAGGAGGATATCCCCTACAAAAACGCTATGAAATACCTTGGGGTGATGATCGACTCTAGACTCGCATGGAAGGAGCATGTAAACTATACGAGAAAAAAGGCAATGGGGGCATTCATCGCAAACTACGGCCTGCTCAAGACCCCAGTGCTTGGGATCAACAACAAGATGCTACTATACAAGAGTTTAGTACAACCAATACTGCTGTACGGATGTGAGGCGTGGGGGTATGCCCCAGAGTCAGTGTTAGGTACACTACAAACAGTACAGAACAAGGTGATTAGGAGTATCCTAGGTGTCAACACCCGATCCAGCAACGAGTTCATTCACGCTACCACTGGCTGTGCGACATTACAGGAAATCTTCCGGCAGCGAGGCGACAAGTTCTATAAACGAGCCCGCGAGGTAGAGGATAACGCCATAATTAGAAGACTCGGCCAATACGACCCCCATGAGACAAGGAGATACAAGAAGCCCCGACTCGAATGAGAAATACATCTGCACACCTGCCCAATCAACCCCTTCCTATAAACCACTCCTCTTCTAAGCATAGCCAATCCCTGGGTCCCCATCCTCTCACGACCCCACAACTATGAACTAGAATCATTCTATTCACACTTTCACTTTCATCAACGCCATCTTCGCTTAGTGACTAATATTATTCCATGTAGTTTCTTTCAGCTCGTCTAGAACTTACTTACACACTACACCACTCACATCGGGCCTAACTGCGCATGTGTTTTCCATCACAGTGTACGAGGGCTCGATCTAGCTACTACACACAAACACTGCTGCTCCCAACATACAAACCTTCACCCACCAACTCCATTTTCCCTTCACAATCAACTTACACACTCACACATAAAGGTTATGATCTGTGACTACAGATCGGTACTTTAGGCAAAAAAATAGCCGCCTACTTCCTCTGAAAGTCGCTTCTGACACTCAGAGTTAGTAGTTTAAGGCAAACAAGGGAGCTGCAAAAGTTGATAGTATATGGACGACGATCGACTTCCAAGGATTGCGGTTCACCAGAGACCAGAGTACATCGAACGAAGGTCTACTAGTCTACCGACCCGGGAAGAATAGAGCAGCTGCTACTCAAATTATTCCCTATAGGAACATTAGGACGTCCCACACGATCCAACACAGTGCGGGGCTGGTGCCACTGGCGGGAGTACGGGTGACAATCCCAAACGGGCTAGTCCGTACTCCATTGCACGCTATCGGGCAGGGGACTCCCCATTGAACGGCCTGGTGCCCAGTGCCCGCACAGTTCATCCCAAAAAACCCCGTAGGCGTACACTTGATTGGCGATACACTTCAATAAAGCGGCCCTTTTTAGGGCCAAGAACTCACTCACTAACATCAATATGAAGGACAAAGCAACGGACAATGAATTCGAAGAAGAAGACTACCTAACGGATGAGGAATTTTCAACTTTAGTGAAGTACAGACTCCCCATCAAGGAAGCTGCTACAGACATGGACTACCAAATTATGACAAAGAAGAGACCTAGAAACTCACCCGAAGAGGAAAAACAGGCATCAAAGAAACCTTTAAATAAAGCAACAAGAACACTGTTCAACATTGATACTGCAAACCAATATGAGGGACTCCCAATGGACGAAGAAGAACAAGGAAAAAAAAAAGATCCAGAGAAAACACAACAGAAAACCAGACAAAGACGACCTCCTCCAATAATAGTTACAGACACTCACAACTACATGGAGAACACAAGGACAATTAAATCTAACACTGAGGGATTCATGCGAGTGGTCCATACCTCAGAGGGGCTCAAATACCACTTCAACAATGAAAAGGACTTCAACCGTGCAAGAAAATACTTGCAAGAAATGAAACGAAACTACTACACATTCTCAATTCGCAATAATGATTTACTCAAAATTTGCATAAAAGGCTTGCCATCCACAATGACGCCTGAGTTGGTCCAAGAAGAACTCGAAGCTTTGAGCTTCACGATACAGGACATAAGACAACTACAAACGAAAACCGATGGAATAGTGCGAAATCTAGGCGTATACTTTGCCACGCTCCCCAACTATGAGCACAGTAGGCAAGTTTACAGTCTTAATGTACCGTACTACACTCGAGTGACGATAGAGGCTTACAAACCAAGAAAACAGCCAACACAGTGTCACAAATGCCAGGGTTGGGGCCACATAAGGATTAATTGCAACCTACTTCCAAGATGCGTTAAATGTGCCAGAGGCCACCTCACCGAAGAATGTAAGAAGAATGACCGATCCACCCCGGCCAAATGCGCAAATTGCGGAGGAGACCACCCGGCGAACTACAGGGGCTGCGCTGCCGCTCCCAGTAACAAAATAAAAAGAACTGACCCACCAAAAATAACAGAAAAGACATCGGCAACAACAGTGGAGACAAGAGAACAGAGTACCAGCAAACAGCCACTAAATAGAACTTTCAGCGAAATAGTCACAGGTCAAAAAAAAGTAAACACAACAGAAAGAAATAGATCAGAATCACAACAGACAAAATACAGTAACAGGATACCGGAAAAACCAAACCAAACAGAATTTCAGGAGATCGTAAACTTTTTAAGAGACTCCGAATTCTTACACTTCATTGAAATAATCACAACTTCACTCCCGAAAATAAGACTAGCTAAGGACAAAATGGAAAAAAAATGTATCCTCCTGGAGATAATGTCAACCTACCTACTCAATGATTAGAACATTAAATATGGTCGACCACAACGAATTAAAAATATTACATTGGAACGCAAATGGAATAAAACAGCAATTAACAGAACTGGAACAACTCTTAGAAAACATGGAAATAGACGTAGCATTCTTCAGTGAAACACATCTAAAACCGGAAACAAGATGCACAATAAGAAACTTCGACATAATACGTACAGACAGACAAGCAGTCAAAGCGAGCGGAGGTACTGCCATCGCCATAAATAAAAATATTCCATACAGAGAAATCAAGCTCCATGGAATTCAAAACCTGGAAACGACAACAATTATCGCCAAAATAGGGAAAGAAGAGTGTTTGTTGGGGGCAATCTATAAGCCTCCACAAAAACCACTCCTGCCGGAAGACTTAGATGCTATTACCAATTACTACCACCCCTTTCTGTGGGCAGGAGATCTAAATGCTAAGAATCAAGAATGGAATTCGAATTCAAATAATGCAGCAGGAGGAGTACTGGCAAACCACGCAAATAGAAAGGGATATATAGTGATTGCACCAGAATCTCCAACTATATACCCATACAACACCAACAGACCCGACGTAATAGACATAATAATCACTGATACTGACCTACCCATTGACGAACTACAGACTTTGAACCACCTGGACTCAGATCATGTACCCGTATATTGTTCCATAGTAACTAACTTCAAAACCAATAGATGTCCCAAAAGGAGAGTAGCAAAAGAAACTGATTGGGAAGAATTCAGAAACAAAATAAATTCATCTTTGCCGGGAAAGCCAATCATCAAAATAAAGCAAGATATAGACACATCAGTGGAAATACTATCGAACACTATAAGAGAAGAGACGAAGAAAGCCACAAGAACAAATAAAAGAGAAATTCCACCAAATACAATGGACCAAGACATAGAAAATTCAATTAAGGAAAAAAACCAAACTAGAAAACGATGGCAAAGATACAGAGACCCAGCGGACAAAAACAGACTCAACAGATTAACGAGAGAAGTAAGACAAAAAATAGAGACAAGGAAAAAAACTGAATGGAACAAAGCAGTTGACGAAGCAGGAGAGAATCAAAAAATATTATGGAAACTGACAAGAAACTTGACAGGCAAAAGAAAATACCAACGAACAGGGGTAATCCATGGGATGAATGGGCTATGCTATGAGGCAGAAGAAAAAGCAAATGCAATAGCAGATACACTCGAAACCCAATTTACGCCAAACCAGGAGCCAGAAAACGATGAATTCACCAGAAACAATAGACAACATATCAGGGACTATCTTACGAGGCCAATAACTGACAATATACAACACATCACCCCAAGAGAGACGGAAGACGAAATCAACAAATTGCCAAGAAACAAAGCTCCAGGACCGGATGGTATAAACAACGAAACATTAAAGGAACTACCACTGAAAACCATAGTACACCTAACAGAAATATTTAATCAGATAATAAGAAAATGTCATTATCCACAGGCTTGGAAGACCGGAAATGTAATATCTCTACCAAAAGCCGGCAAAGACCCAATATTCCCACAAAACAGGAGACCGATAACACTACTAAATTCCACCAGCAAACTTTTCGAAAAACTCATATTATCCAGACTACGAGCAAAACTTACGGAAAAAGAGGTTGTACCACGAATCCAATTTGGGTTCCAGCCGCAACACAGTACCATCCATGCCTTAGTAAGATTTGCAGAACACATCACTGAGGGTTTCAACGACCAGAGGCACACAGTAGCAATCTTCTTAGACATTGAAAAGGCGTTTGACAAAGCATGGCACGCAGGTATATTGAGAAAGTTAATAGATGTAGACACTCCAGATGTGCTAGTGCACGTGTTGCATAGCTACCTGACCCAGAGAAACTTCAAAGTTAAAATAGAAGGACACACCTCAAAATCCAAAGATATCTGTTCAGGAGTCCCCCAAGGAGCAGTCCTCTCGCCTCTTCTATACAACGTCTACACCAGTGATGTACCTATTGAACCGGGCTGTGAGCTAATAATGTTTGCTGATGACATGGTGCTTTATTCGTCGAACAGAAACATCACAAGGGCGGAAAGAAAACTCCAAAGATATCTCTCTAACTTGGAAGATTGGTTCACGAATTGGAGAATAAAAGTGAATTCAAATAAAAGCTCAAAAATAGTTTTTTCTAAGAGACGCCCTAACGCAGACACAGAATTACAACTATTCGGTACAAATATACCAAATGTAAAAACAGTAAGATACCTTGGAGTCACTCTGGACAGCAACCTGACCTTTAAATCCCACATAGACGAAGCAAAGAATACGGCCATAGGTAAACTAGTTGCCCTCTATCCAATGCTTAAATCAAATCACTTATCAAGAGCAAAAAAGTATTGATAATTAAATCTATCATCCGATCAACAATGCTCTATGGCAGCCAAATATGGGGTATGGCAGCAGCAGGACACATAAAAAAACTACAGATAACGCAAAATAAAATCTTAAGAACCATCCTAGGGGTAACAAGAAGAACATCAACAGAAATGGTACACTTAATGTGTGAAATCAAAACTATAAAAGAAGAAATCATAAAATTCAACGACAGATTTTACGAAAAATGCCAAAGAAATTACAACCCCATTATAAGAGAATTGGGTACGTACAATCCACCGGAGAAAACAAAATATAAAAGACCTAGGTCGAATTAAAAGGAGAGAGAAAGAAAAAGAATAAAAACAAGATAAATAAATAAAATACCTCCCAAATCCAATCCTTACATCCCATACCACACAAATATTAATATCGCTTTCTTTTACAGGTTCATATGTTCATTATCACCCATATATCACATACTACCAGTTTAATCAAACCGTTCTATTTTCAGGGTCATAAATCATAATTTTCACCAATCACAACATACAAATAAAAAACACGAAAAAAGCCTCGTCAATGCTTGGTGAGCTCTGACATTCAATCAATGATTGCCAGAAAGATACAAGTATGGACGAGGAGGGTAATATAACTCAATGAAAATTTTACGAAAGTAAATGCGTTGAGACAAGAACACAAACAGTCATGGCACAAGTGTTACACACCACAAAGATGAGAAAAGAAATAAGAAATTATTTCGGTACTCAAAAGTAAATAAAGTCCTTCTCGAAATGGTGGCACTGTTCAATAGTGTCAGCACTAGAGAAAGTCAACAAAAAAATATATATATATAAGTTTATTAGGATTACATTAATTAGGTCTCAGATCCACCCCTGCTAAGTGCGCAAACTGTGGAGGCGACCACCCGGCATATGGACCATATCGAATCCACTTCGATTGCTATAACCACGGGGCGGAAATAGATAGTGTTTACCGCTGTCTACAGAAGCTCTGCTGTCCCATTCACCATCGATGACCTAGACAGACTCACGTCAAGAAAGGATTTCCTCATAGCTGGAGATCTCAACTGCAAACACACGAGTTGGAACAGTCGCGTGTCTAATCAGGCAGGCCGGACACTGGCTGGCCAGGCAGCAAACAAGAACTACACAGTCCTGGCAACTAACGAGCCGACGTTCTACCCATCAAATTACAGAAATCTTTCCGATGTTCTGGATGTCGTCCTGACGGATCTTGACACGCTGCCAGAAGATCTCGAAGCTGTAAACGAACTCGACTCCGACCATCTCCCGGTCTTCGGAAGGATATCAATGAAAACAAATCCAAGATTGTCGTACCTTAGGAGGAAGATCCCCAGAAGTGACTGGGACGAGTATTGGCGGGTACTGACAGATGCAGTTCCATTTAACATAGAGGTAAACTCACCGGAAGAAGTTGACAGCTCCATCACTCTATTGACAGCCACATTACTCGAAGCATACCGAGAGACAACGGTATTCGAGACGCCGCCAGTGTTGTTGAAGAGGGACGACCCGGAGCGGAGCTATTTGATAGCTCTAAAGAGGGAAGCGAGTAGGAAATGGCAGCAGCACCGGGATCTGAGGCATCGGGCAGAATACAACAGGCTAAGAGCCCTTGTGCGTAGAGAGGCTAAAGCGCTGAAGATTACAAACTGGAACGAGTATGTGGCAAACACGTTAGCCTGGGATGCCAACGTGTGGAAGGTGTCGAGACAACTCAAAGGTACGAAGGGAAAGGCAGGGACCACGGTCATTCACGGAAGAAGAAGTTTGGAATATCGGAGTGAGGCCAAGGCAGAGGCCATCGCGGAATCGCTCGAAGATCAGTTCAAGGCTAACTCTGAGCCTCAAGACGAAGAGTTTACCAGAACAGTAAAATGAGCGGTTGGGTGTACCTAGAAGATCCGAATGTAGAGCTACCGCCCCCTATCACCAGAAACGAAGTCACCCACCAGGTGGAAAAGCTTAAGCTACGAAAAGTTGCTAGTCACGACAGGATCTCGAACGAGATGCTGCGACACGTTCCGGAAGGTGTGATTCAGCTCTTAGCAAGAATGTTTTCAACGGCTTTGCTAGATGGTTACATCCCGGAGGCATGGGAGGTTGCCGACGTCGTCTCATTGCCTAAACCAGGCAAGGACAGCAAATTCCCACAGAACAGGTGGCCTATTAGTCTGCTTAGCAACATAGGGAAATTATTTGAAAAAATAATTCTGCAGCGACTGAAAGCCTTCGGCAGAGAGCATAGAATTATCCCCGACATCCAATTCGGATTTCGGAACTGGCATTCAACGATACACCCAGTCCTGAGCTTAGTGGAGGAAACGACAGAAAGCTTCAATCGTGGGGAAATCACGCTAGCGGTACTTATGGATGTTGAGAAGGCGTTTGATAAGGTCTGACACGCCGGCCTTATTAACAAATTGATACACGCCAACTTCCCAAAGGTTTACGTGCAGATAATCAAGAGCTTTTTAACCGGACGACAATTTCACGTCAAGATGGAAGGGAAAAGGTCGCCGCTTCATAGTGTCATAGCGGGGGTGCCGCAGGGGTCGGCACTCTCCCCGTTCCTATACAGTGTGTATGTCGCTGACGTCCCCACGGACCCGATGGTTAAGATTAGGCTCTTCGCAGACGATACTCTGTTCTACATTGCCAAAAAGAACGTGAAGTACGCCCATCTCCGCCTGCAGCGGTACCTGGACGAGTTCAGCAGTTGGCTGGAAAAATGGAGAATAAGAGTCAATGCAGAGAAATCGACGGCCATGTTAATTACTAGGAGGAGACCCCAAACACCAGCCCAGCTTGTAGTGTTGGAAGAGGATATCCCCTACAGGAATTCAATGAAATACCTCGGGGTGATGTTGGATTCCAGACTCATGTGGAAGGAGCACGTAGACTACACAAGAAAAAAGGCAATGGGGACCTTCATCACAAATTACGGCCTGTTCAAGAGCCCAGTGCTTGGAAAAAACATCAAGCTGCTACTGTACAAGAGCTTAGTGCAACCTATTCTGCTATACGGATGCGAGGCATAGGGGTATGCTTCTGAGTGAGTGTTAGGAACTCTACAAGCAGTACAAAACAAGGTACTTAGATGTATCCTGGGTGTGAACACCCGAACCAGCAATCTTACTTACTCACTACACCACTCACATCGGGCCTAACTGCACTTGTGTTTACACACAGTGTACGAGGGCTTGATCTAGCAACTCAACACAAACTCTTTTGCTCCCATCATACAAACCTTCACTCACCAACTCCATTTTCCTTTCACAGCCAAATTACACTTTTAGACATAAAGCTTATGATCTGTGACTACAGATTGGTACTTTAGGCATAAACAAGCCGCCTACTCCCTCTGAAAGTCGCTTCTGACATTCAGAGCGAGTAGTTCAAGGCAAAGAAGGGAGCAATGGAAGCAATGGCTAATCCTTGGGAATTAGACTTTTAGACATTAAGGTTATGATCTGGGACTACAGATTGGTACTTTAGGCATAAACAAGCCACCTACTCCCTCTGAAAGACGCTTATGACATTCAGAGTGAGTAATTCAAGGCAAACAAGTTAGCATTCTAAACCTAGGGACGGACGGACGCACTGTTCTTATGGACGGGACGTGACGCACGATACGCACACGTTTAAGCACGAGTTATCTCAGTGAAACTGAACGAAACGGATCTATAAATGAGGTCTAGTACGGGTCAGTGGACTGTTGAACTATTTTTCAAAAGATTATTCTCGGGAAATATTCTTCAATTCCCAACGGACATCGTTTGAAGTGTGAGAATTCTATTAGTGGTCATACTACAATCTGGTAAGACGAGTGACTAACCTAAAACATAAATTAACAACAAAAACCGACTAAATTGTTGTCGGTCCTTTTTAGGGCCAACAACAAAATAAAAATGGACAAGCTTACTGAACACATACGCATTTAGTAGAAGCGATACCAAACCCAGGACTGATCTAGAGATCTTGATGACGAAGACGTTAATGTGGAACTGACTGACGATGAAACGCAGGACAATGAATTCACAGAAGCAACTATTTTAAAGAGGAAGTTACTTTTCAAAGCGAAAGAAGACAAACCTCCAAAAGCAATTAAAGTGACCAACCAATACGAGATACTGACAGTTCATGAAGAGCCTATGGAAACAGTAGAAGTACCAAACTAAAGCGCTAGGGAAGACAGCTCCAATACTCAAACACAAAAAATACCACCTATAGTCGTAGCAGGGACGACAAACTATACAAATATTTCAAAGACAATGAAAACAAACATGACGGGAACTTTTAAGATAGTTTATATAAAATACGGACTCAAAATCAATACTTCAACCCTCGAGGAATTCAAGGCTCTCCAAGCCTTTCTCAAACTAGTCGGAACTGAATACTATACATTTACGCTCCCGAGAGCCAAGCCCCTAAAAATTGGGCTCCCACCCAACATGCTCACTGATAATATAAAAGAGGAGCTACATACAATGGGCTACACAGCATTTGACGTCAGGCAATTTACATCAAGAACGCAGACAGAAAATAACACTCAGGATAACATCAAATTATTACCAATTTTTATTTTCACTCTCGCAAGAACTGACCAAAACCACAAACTCTTTTTGGAAAACTACATTAATAACACCAGAGTCAAAATAGAGCATTACGTACAGACTTAAAACTACATTTTGCAATGTCATAGATGTCAAAAATTCGGGAATTCCAAAAACAACTATGCCAACAATCCTAGATGCGTCAAATGCCTTACGCCGCATTTGACCTCAGTTTGCCAAAAGAAAACGCCAAAACTCCTGCTAAGTGTGTGAACTGTGGAGGAAACCACACCACAAACTATTCCAAATACCCCGAATATCAGAAATTGATAGAGAAAAAAATTGACCAAAGACAACAGAAATCTGAAAAACCATCTACTTTCACACAAAAGATGACACCAACCAAAAACTATTTCCCTCCACTAGCAAGCAAAACTACGCCACCAACCAACTCTAGCAAGTCATCACCTTCATACAGAGACACCCTACTTATCAGACGTAACGACTCACAACAACCGAAGGAAAAAGAACGAACTACTCCTTTTGACTTTAAAGAAATATTAACGATCTTTAAAGAGATCAACATATACGGTCTACTTAAACATCTAAAAACTTTTCTAACAAAAATTAAACAGGCAGAAAATAAAATGTCCAAACTTATGATAATACTTGAAGAAGCCACTGACTTTTACTTTGGTGCCAATGACGAATAAAACACAAGCAATAGACAAAAAGCAACTCAGAATCCTTATATGGAATGCAAATGGAATTCTACAACAGAAACACGAATTTGAATAACTACTAAGAACTTATGGAAGTTACCTTGCACTCTTCTGCGAAACCCACTTAAATACACACAAAAGGCTTAACATCTCAGGATACAATATATACAGAACGGACAGGGAACACGGGAGTGGAAGTGGTATATGTGTCCTTATAAAAGACTTTCTACTGCACTACAGGGCAAACATCTACGTCACAGAAAACCTAGGGGCCACAGCAATAACAATAAACAGCAAAACCGGTATTATTAACTTACAACCCACCGTCCAAGACCCTACTAAAACAAGACTTGGAAAATTTCACGTCATCTGACACCTATTTCATTGGTGTTGATCTAAATAGTAAAAACACGTTATGGAATAGTAGGATTACAAACAGGAACGGACGGATACTGGAGGAGCACTCGAACGAAACAGACTACAACACACTAGCGCCAGATACTCCCACCTATTATACTGGAAACTATCTCCATAGACCGGACATACTAGACATAATTCTAACAAACCTAAAAATAATGCCAGACACCCTAACAATACTGCAAGAGCTTGATTCAGATCACAACCCACTTCTATGCGATCAGGAAGTCAACCTAGAGCACCAAACCAACTGGCGCAGACCAAAAATAAGCACGACCGACTGGAAGAAATATCAAACGGACCTACAGGAAGCCCTACCAAGGAACTTAGACATACATACTGAGCAAGACATCGACGCAGACATAGACCTTTTTACAACAACGCTGAATGAAACTTACAAGCTTAACACTACGACATCACAAAAGCACCACGACTTCAGAATCGACCATCCGGAATTAAGCTATTTGCTAGCCCAAAAAAGGGAGGCATGTAGGGACTGGCAGAGATTAAGAACTAACGAACGCATCAGATACAATTGACTCAAGGCAATAGTAAATAAAACCGTAAATCAAATCAGGAAAACAAAATTTAATACATTCGTTACTGACACAGCCATCAACATGCAGAAAACCTGGACTATAACAAAAGTACTCAAAGGGACTCCGAAAAAATCAAACACGCCGGCCATCCACGGGCAATAGGGAATGGTCTTCACAAGCCTGGACAAAGCTAATGCAATAGCTCTAACATTAGAAAATCAATTTAAACCTAATCCCATACATGACCAAAAATTTAACAGAGACGTCACCTGATCAGTTAACGACTTCATCCAAAGACCCATAACAGATATACCAGCCCCCGTCACAGAACAGGATTTCCAAACCACTATAAAGCATCTGAAACTGAACAAGGCCCAGGATTAGACGGAATTAAAAACGAGTTGATAAAGAACATACCTGAAATAGCAATAGCCCACCTTACACAGATATTTAATGCAGCCCTCAGAATTGCCTATTTCCCAAATACCTGGAAAGATGCCAAGGTGATATCTATACCAAAGCCAGGCAAGAACGGCATCTTTCCCCAAAATAGGCGTCCTATAATTCTACTAAGCACGACAGGCAAATTATTTGAAATACTGATACTAAAAAGACTAAAACGACACTCAGAAGAACACGAGATCATACCGGACCTTCAATTTGGCTTCAAAAGTCACCTTTCAACAATCCACCCACTACTAAACTTCATAGAGGACGCCACAGACAGTTTTAATAACCGACAATATCTAATAGCCATATTTCTTAATGTCGACAAAGCGTTTGACAAGGTGTGGCATCTCGGCCTCATTCAAATAATGATAAGCTTCAACTTCCCCCGGGGTATTGTTCAGTTAATTTACAGCTACCTGCGTGATAGACAGTTCCAATTCTCTGTCGAGGTCACACTGTCGGGGAAAGTACAAACAGAGGTGGGGGTACCACAGGGGTCGGTGCTGGCTCCCTTCCTTTACAACATCTACGTGGCAGACGTCTCGACCAAGACAAAAATGACAAGACTTTTTGCTGATAATACCTTGATTTACACCAGGGAAAGCAACATTTACTATGCGTCGTTAGCAATCCAAAGGTACTTAAAGACGTTTGAATCATGGCTGTCTAAGTGGAGGATCAAAGTAAAGGCAACAAAATCTACTGAACTAGTATCCAGGAAAAAACAGGTACCACCGGACAACCTTACAATATACGAAGAGAAAATACCATTCAAAACTGACACTAAACACTTGGGAATCCACATATACAAGAAGTTAACATGGGCAAAACATATCATCGAAACCAGCAAGAAAGCGAAGACGGTATTTATCCAACTTTACCCACTGCTTAAAGGAACCCAACGAAAAGAGCTCACGATTTTCAAATGTGTAATACAGCCAATAATACTCTACGCCTGTGTAGGATGGGGCTATGCAGCCAAGACTCATCTCAAAAAACTACAGACAATTCAAAATCAGATAATCAGGACGATAACTGGAGTAGACATACGGACAAGGACTGATCATCTACACGCCATGACCAAAAACAAGACACTCACCGAGCTCTTCCAGGAAAAAAGAAATAAGTTTTACGAACGAGCAGTAAATCAAGAGAATCCCACTATAAGAGCATTAGGGAACTACGGTCACCAAGAAACACGAACTTACAAACGCCCAAGGCTGGGGTAGAGGGGAAAGAAACTAAGGAAAATAAAAATCACTCACAACTTCACAATCAAGTCTATTATTCATAAGTGTTTTATAGACTAATCAAAATGTATTCTTTTTCTGATAATCATTCACAATCTCACAATCAATCAATTCCATCTTTCATTAAGTATATAGTTTAACCCATTCACTGTTTCACCCTCATTACATGAGGATAAGGGATAGCGTCTGCTGCCTGTAACTCACAAATCAAATCAGCCCTTTCTCAGGTGACCTAGCTTTATGTTTCTGTCAAGGTGGATATCCTGGGTCAGGCTACAGACAATTCAAACCGTGTACATTTTACAAATAATTCAAAGGTACCAAGTCATGCAATGTTAAGTTCATGCAATGAGGATAAGGGTATGTGAAAACAACCTGTAACTCACATAACAAATCAGCCAAAGCTTCCTATAATTGACAATGGCTCTATTGGCAAGTGGGGAAGTATAGGAAACAGGGGAAACCCGCTAATCCTAGGCACGCTATGAAGTTTACTTTCGCCAGTGCAGTGCAACGTTGTTTATTTTGTTCATTTGTGATATATTCCGTGCCGACTGAAGTTGGGTAGAGTGGTATACCGCCAGGTACACGTCAAGAGGAGGGAATGGCCTCCGTCTCAGATGTAGATATAGACGTTGAAGGAACGGACGATGAAGACATGGAGGACCAAGGCCAGGAAGGGGGTCCATCCAACACTGATCCAAAACTACCAATTGAAACCGATAAAACCTTTGAACCAGTCTCTGGACTCGAGCGGAAGCTGAAGACTAAGCAGGGACAGGAAGTTGCGCAGTCAAAGGCTATAAAAGTGAATTACAAGTTTGATAGCTTGTCTAGCCCAAATGATGAAACAGCGACCAGTCAAATGGGACAACCAATTTGAGGCATGAAGGAAAGTTCTACCCCACGGCGTATAAAGACCCCTCCGGTGGTCGTAACTAGCGCGACACTATACAATAAAGATATAAACCTCCTAAACAGCGTCTTGCAAGACGATTACAAGGTGTATTGTATTGTACAGGGGATTAAGGTGGTCACGACATCCTTCAGGGATCATTCCCCCCTGTTAAAGCAAGTATGCACTGTTCAGATATAAAGGCGGAACTGGAGGACAGGGGATTCACGCCGACCGATGTGAGACAGTTATTCTCGAAATCATCTCCACAATCTGCGACACCGAGACTCCTACCGATATTTGTATGCACCTTGGCGAGGACAGAAGGGGTGGGTGAGGTCTTTAAGGTACTGGTCATCAATCATACAGTAATCAAGATTGAAGAGTATCGTGCTTCACAGAGTACAATTCTATAGTGCCATCGTTGCCAACGTTTTGGACACTATAAGAACTACTGTTCCCAAAAACCACGCTGCGTCAAGTGTATAGGAGAGCACCTAACGGTAGAGTGCCAGAAAAAAGAGAAAATAATGCCAGCACAATGCGTAAACTGTAAGGGACAGTACGCATCAAATTACCGCAACTGCCTTATTTATCTACGAGAGATGGAGAAGAAAAACCACACACAATGCGTGAACTGTAAGGGACAGAACGCAGCAAATTACCGTAATTGCCCTATTTATCTACGAGAGCTGGAGAAGAAAAACCAGGTATCAGAAAAGAAAAAAGTGGCTAGCCCTTCTTCCCGCGTGACTGGGAATCACAAACCCTCAACTGGCCAGCAATCTTCTGTTATCCAACCAACATTAGCAGGAAATATGGGTTTGAATCAACCATCTTACAGTGGAGTCGTTAAGAAGCTTGCCAAGAAGGACAAACAAGAAGACCGTTCCACGGAAGACTCCTCAGACTTGAAGGACCTTCTGCAAATTCTCCCAGATGCTATCCCTTTGGAAATGGGATCAAAATACCGAAGAGAGGTAGAGGTTACCTAACTTCATCCTCTCTTAGACTCAGTGTTAGCATACCACAAGGCTGTAATATAGATCAGCACTGTGTAGGCCCCATGCCAGGGTGGAGAATTACAAGTCTCCCGGTGATCCGGTGCAGTGTAGGAACTGCTTCTGGTTTCGTCATGTAAGAAAGGATTGCCGCACGAATCCTAGGTGTGGGTTTAGTTTTGTGGACCACAAGAGGGCTGGGTTTTTAGAGGAGAGACGATCAACCCCGAAGTGCCTGCACCGCTCATGAGCTCACGTCTTGGTCTTGGTGGGGATGTCATACGTACAATACATTACGGGTGTCAGGGACTACACGTGCCATCAATGCACAAAATGGAATGACAGATGATCTAAGAAAAGGCAAGAAGCCGTTGGGGAACATTACGAAATGGAAGTTCCCCAGGCTGAGGCACCTGCTGATGTGATCCTTCCCGAACCAGCCCTGCATGGTTCCAACCATCCAGTCAAGGACCTGTTCGAGACAGCTCCTCTCCCTATCCCGATCCCCTCTTCACTCTTAACGCTTCAAACTCCCCTTTCCTGAATGGCACCCCAACATCCTTCCTCGCCTCTTCTCATCCCAATAACCCATTCTTCCCTCTTCTCACTCACTTTCCTATCACCCCCAAAGATGAAGATGCAATGCACAAAAATTGCATTGAGCTACTCAGGGGCATTCCGGGACTGGTTACATGGAGCTTACAATATATGAAACCTCTCCATTTATCCCACAAAAGAATCTAATTAAATACAGCAGAAAACTTCATTCAACAGGATTATTTTTTTAAAAAAATATTAATAAACAGTTAGAGTCATCAAACTATATTCTAATTAATACTTTAAAGAATTCACCTAATAATATTAATATTCTGTCAACCCTATTTATCCAGCTATAACCTCCAGCGTAGTTAAAGACCCATTCGAGCCGGAGTCGAGAAGATGAAAACCTTATTCTACTCATGTTCATATTCACTCTCTATCTTCCAATCCTTTCGTAGTTTCACGAGCATCATTTTCAATAACCATTTCACAACCTAACTTGTGTAAGCCCTGCTTAATTAAAACTATGCCTTCCTTTTTCGCTTTAGCACTTCATTTTCTCAAATATAATTTTATCTAATCTTTGACAAACCACACCTTGTCAGTTAAAATCTTCTACACGTGAAAATACTCCGTGTTTCAACCTACGACGATACAAGTTTGTTGATTGAATATATTCATAAATAATCTTTTAAGTTTTTCTAATTTTCATGTTATAAATTACTCAATTTAACCTTATTATTGATATTTTATACTAGATTCTTTAATTTCAATGTTTAGAGTTTCCATGAATATGGCATGATTACCGAAAAATGTTGGCCTCCAGATTTCTCCACATAATCTGGAATGGCTAAAGGAGTAATGGGATGATAATGCAGATAAAGACTTATACATGATTACACTTTTTCATACATATAATTAACTTTCAATTCAAACACATTGTAAACAAAGATTTTGACTGATGGTGTTAACTGTCTTTTAACTTGTTATTTTGAATAACTTTTAAACTATTTCATTTTTACTTTCTCGCTATCTTACAGGTAGAAAAAGTATTGTTAAAATCGAACCCGAGATTTGGATGAATCTCCACGTTTCATTACCTCCCGAATCCAAAATGTGGTTTTTGAAATTCCGTCTGCCTGTAGCTCCAATTAGAATCTAAACTATTTTACTGATCAGGCTAAAACGTGGTATCTAGGGTTTTAATAGTTTTGCCCCAAGGTATTATTGGAATTGGACATTTAACCCTAAGCTTAAGTGTAGCTTAATGAGGGGCAGAAAGAGAAAGAGATTTTCTCAAAATCAGCTATAACTATTTTGATCATATTTCATTTAAAAACATTAATAAATATCCTAAACAATATGGCTACTCTTAATATTTCGGCAAAATTAATTTAAGGGCTTAGGTCTGATGCATAAATTCCCATTTTTAATCATATCTCCGAAAATATTTGACCCATGAAATTATTTATAATTGCCAATACAAATATTTTATTTGAACATATTTTAATAAAACTAATAACTTTCAAGCTATAAGCAAATATATATATTTTTTAACTTTTCGAACACTAAAGATAAGTATTGCGACCGTAAAAAATCTTACCTAAAATGTTGATGGATGTAGACTTCTCTTGACCATCTGAATCCTAAAAAGTGACCTTTGCAATGCCATCTGTCTGTGTGTCTTTTTATCCTTAATTAAGAGTAGTTTAATAAAATGCAAAGAAATCGATATTCCCAAAATTGACTCTAACGATTTTTAATAAAAATTTTATATAGCTTTTTATTAAGATAAATAAATTGCTTAAAGTTTAATAAAATGTAAAGAAATCGATATTCTTAAAATTGGCTTTAACGATTTTTAATAAAAAATTTATATAGCTTTTGATTAAGATAAATAAATTGCTTATTTTCATTTTCCCATGAAAATGAATTTTAGGGTACTTTATAGAAAAGGAGATTTCCGGATCTCCGCAACTATTTGAAATACTAAATGACATTTATTTTTAAAATTTTAGTACTATTAAAAATAAAAAAACTTTTATGTGAAATATGTTTTTATAAAACCCACAGTTTCTGAGATATTGGCAAATATATCAATACATGTTTGTGATCTTTAGTTGTAAAGAAATAATACCATAAATTAAGAAATGAATCAATCTCTCAAAATGTATGTTCTCTTTCTTTCAACCTCTTAGGATAAATGTTTGTACAACAATGATAAATCTTTATCATTATAGATCCAATAGTCAATATTTACCTATTCTAATGGTCAAAATTTATATATGAGGAATTTAAAATTATTGCAACAACCATACACTTTGCAACTGCTAATAAAATGTCAAAGATTTTAAAATGGAAGTTGACATTTCAATACGAAGTGTTGATCCTTGGGGACCCAATATTAATATTTTTACTTTGTCGCTACCTTAGTGGTAGAGCAAGTAGTGCTATCATCAAAAAAATTAACGCGAGAGTTTGATGGATGTCGACGTTTTCTGACCCCCCGGACCCTAAAAATTGGTTTTCGCAATGCCGTCTGTCATTTTATCTGTTAATCTTTCTGCCAGTCTGTACTTCTGGCTAGATCCTCAACTATTTTACCGATTGTGCTAAAACTTGTTATATATGGTTTTTATAGGTTTATGCAGAGGAACTTTTAGAATTGGACATCCAATCCTAAAATTAAGTGTTGTTTCCTTAAGTGCAGAAAAAGAAAAAATCTATTTTATTAAAATCGGCTTTAACGATTTTGGTTAGATTGAATATTTAAGCTTTGATCAATATTACAAATCAAATGGCTACTCTCAACTTTTCGTCAAAATGACTTTAAGTGTTCCCGTATGATGCGTAAATTCTAAATTTTATTTTTTTCTCTGTAAGTCTTTGAGATATGAAATTACTCATTATTGCATGCATGTGGATCTATTAATAATAAACCTCTTTTGCTTGAAATTTATTTTTATAAAAAAAAGTTTTCGAGTAATATAGAAATATATTTTTCTTTTAACTTTGTCAACACTTTAAGGTAAAGTAATACGACCGTCAAAAAAATATAACCCGAGATGTTGATGAAAGTCGACGTTTCATGACCACCTGAGACATAAGAAGTCATTTTTTGCAACGCCGTCTATCTGTGTGTCTGTTCTAACTCTAAAATGAATAGCAGTTTCCTAGAAGATTAAAAGGGGGAAAAAAAATCAATTTTCTCAAAATCGGTTATAATGATTCTATCTCTCTCAATTTGGACTCAATAGCTACCAATATAATGGTCAAACTTTATTAAAGATAAATTGAATATCAATGCGATAGCCATAAGATGTGCATCCCCTAAGAAACTGACGAAAATTTAACTGTAAGTACAAATTTTAATATGAAATGTTGACCTTCAGGGACCCAATCTCGATATTTTTATTGGTCCAAATATACCAATGAAAACGTTCATTCTTTAAAAATAAAATTATGAAATTTTAAACCATTTGTCAAAAAAAGTATTTGGTACGTAATTTGTTCTCGGGTTTGCTAGTGTATATTATATTAAGAATTTTGATTAAATATCTTCATTTCCTAACAATAGAGCGAAAAAGTTCTTGCGGAGTTGCGTACCATTTACTTACGCGTTTATTAACTATTATTGTACTCCCATTTTATTATTGTATGAATGATTATTTGACCATTTGACTCATGTAACTGTCTAGTTATTGAGTCAATGGAATATTTTAAATATTATGAAAACTTTGTTAAAATAAATTTTTTTCTAACATTATAAATATTATTTAGTATCCATATGTCATATCGAAATTTATCATCAGTATTTTTTATTTTTTATTCTTTAATCTGAACTCAAATCGTCATAATTTCTAAATAATAATATCTAAGTCTTAACTTATACATAGTTAAAAGCCGTGAGCACCTAAATATTATTGTATTAATTAGTACTAATTTGGCTCAGACACATTCCATTTGTAAATGTTGTTTATATTTCTCAACATGTCAGATATGTCTACTGATTTCTGAGGCAGTGTAGAGCTGGTGTACTCTCTAAGAAGTTACAGTTCATTTGGTGTTTAGATGTATTAATTTAGCCCGTTGGGCTAGTCAGATATTTAACTTTAAATATAGTACTCTGTTTAATTATTAAGAATCATACAGTTTATTTGTAGTATGTCCGTATGGAACATTTGGTCCCATTAAACTTGTTTAAACTTGCCAATAAAGTTAGATAACAGTGACAACTTTTTAGTATATATCTTTTGTATATTTTCTATGTTGTCTTTAAAAAAACAAAATTTCACCTATGAATTACTAAATTGTATGATAAACACCCATTCTTCCTAGACCCTGTTACCCATATGTACTTGTAGTACTAACCGTTAAGACATAGATCTAAGGGAATTGTCTGAGATAGTTCAATATTATCACCAATCAAAAAATAAGTTCATGGCTACCACAGAATTTTGAATGTGAGGCGATAATATTTCAAGGTAATTTTTTATGCATCCCATCTGTCTTATGATATTAGTATGTTGTATAGTGTTCATTTAATCAAATTATATTTCAAAATCAATAGGTTCAATTATGCTAAAGTTTCTAATATCACACCAGCTCCTAGATCACACCACTGTATTTAAAATGAACCAAATGCATTTGTGCTTTACCTAGAGAATCGAGATTGAAATACGCAGCACTCTCATGATTCTAGGGGCTTTTCGTGTTTTCGTTTGTGCTTTGTAGATATTTAAAGAAAATACGGTCATTTGATGTAATAATTTAATTTTTTCCTAAGGACCCAGGTATCAGGTGAAACAATAATGTATCATCTAAATTTATTAATATTGCTAGTCATACTTTTAAGAAGCAATTAATGCAGTTAAAAGAACAAGCATGTAGTTTGGAGAAATAAGAGTTAATAAAATGATGTCGTTTCAGAAAAGCCCTACTACTAGGTTGCTTAAATAGCACCGGTGTGATTTATGCAACTTAAAACTGATTTTATTTTAATTTGCTATAGAATCTTCTTGTAATAGCTAAAAGATGTATGGAATGTGGAATGCTGAATATATGTCCCATACTCTGATGGAATTTAAAGAAGTGAATATTAATATAAATGAATGTTGTAAGAAGTATGGTATAAAAAAAAACTTAAATGGGGATTTTTCACTGAAAGGTTAATCAAGGGGTTAATTGTGATAGCAGCAAGGTTGTAGAAGGTAGACAAACAGCGTTACCTTCAGAAGCTGAAAAGGAACTCGTAGATGTAATTTTAAAGTTTGAAGAGAGCATAACGTGCCTTACAATAATTGCATTTAGGAAGCTAGATTTTCAAGTATTTTTTGCAAATCCTCATCTACACAATCCTTTCAACAAAGAAAAAAAAAGAAAGCAGGAAAAAAATGTATTATACCTTTACCTTGAGTTAAATACATTCAGAAGATGTGTATATTGGTAGGGCTAAAAGTTTTAACAAAGAAAATATATTTTAATTTTTTGATGTAGTGACAATTCTTGTCGAGGGAAATGTAGTGAACGCCTTGAACATTTTTAATGTTGATCGATCCGGATTCTCTACTGTGCCAACGAAATCGTCTAAGGTAGTGGCAAAGAAAGGAAAACAACAAGTGAGTGATATTTCCATTGGTGAGAGACTCGTGAATACTACAATCGTCTGTTGCACAAGTGCCAGTAAAAAATTCGTGACACCGATGATTATATTTAAGAAGTTAAGAATGCACTCATAATTAAAATTTGGTACACCACCACGTAGTGTTGTGGAAATTTCAGAGACAGTCTACATTAATACGGAGATTTTCATAAAATGGTTGAATCATTTTATTGAATACGTCAAGCCTTCTCTAAAAAATAATGTTTTTCTGGTTCTTTGTGGACACACTACAAACTCAAATAATCTTGAGGCTATTCAACTTGCAATATTTGATGGCGTTTAACTTTTCCAACTCCCTGGACACACAACACATCGTCTGTAGCTTCTTGATGTGGCAATATCCAATTTCGTTCAAATACATTACGACGAAGCACTTTCCAATTGGCTGCAAACTCACGAGCCACCTATCACTCAGTTCCAAGTTTCTGCTTTGCTTTCCAAGGTATACAGCAAAGCAGCCACCGTGAGTAATGCAATGAGTAGTTCCAAAGTCACTGGAATCTGGTCCGTGGACAGAAATGTATTTTAAGACGCCAAGTTGGTTTCAGCCAACATCCATTCCAGCCAATTACTTAAATGAATTTGAAAAAATCCAATAATGCTTCCTCCTTATAATGAGAAAGAGTATCGAGAATAAGAACTCACAATTGTCCCAGAGAACAAAGAATCTACATGATCACTAAATGCTAAATCTTCCAAAAGCCTTCTTGTCACAATCCATGCTATAAACACTTTGCCACACCCAACAGCCAATCATGGGAAAAAACAGATAAATGTGCCCAAAAAGATGAGCTTATGACTTCTAACCAATATAAATTGAGCTCTAGCAAATTAAGAAGAGAAAATTTCTAAAATATTCAATAAACTGAGAAAAAATAAATAAGTTGCTGTTTAACTTGGAAATTCTTAACAAAGTCAAAGAAGTTCTCAAAACCAACCAAAAATTAATAATATCTCAGCATCAGATGAAAAGAAATTAAAATTTCCCGAAAATTCTATAATTGAAGTTTTTAGTAGAGTGTGGGGTGATATAATCTGTAAGTGAAATTATTGAAGGGGATATCTATGAAAGGTGTATTATGTGGAGTATGTAACGTATGGTAGTGATATAAAGGCGTATGAAAAGTATGGCAATGACTTCAAGGAGTATGACGTTTATTAATTAAATAAAATCAGTAGTGAATGTTTATGATATTCTGTGACGTCAAAAGAGTATGATGTTTCAGGTGAGAGATAACTATGTTAGAGGGGTTTAAAAATATCTTACATGTAATATGTGACGTATGACACTGTTCACAATAGTAAGACATCTACTAATTGAATGCATTATAATTTTCTGTGACATGAAAAGATTATGACGTTTGAGGGGAGAGGGTAACTATGTTAGAAGTATTTCAAAATGTCCTACGTGGAGTAGGTGACATATGTCAGTGACGTCACAAGAATATGACGTCTTCGAATTAAATGGATTATTATATTCTGTGACATTATAGTAGTTTGACGTTAGATTCTATCCAACACTAATTTGGTTGTCAGTTGAGCATATATGCACCATAACCAGCAATACTCTACCTGTCATGTTTAATAATGACGTAATATTTATATAGAATCTATAAAGTGGTAGACCTATATTTTTGTAAAGTTATATGACTCTTACTACAAACATAACATTTAAATAGGAGGGAAATATTACAAGAAATTAAAAGAAAAATACGCATTTTTTCAAATTTTATTAATACCATTATAATAATCATTCATTTTTCAATATTTATTATTGTCATGCAAAAAAATACAAAGTTCGTCACGACAGATAGTCAAAATATGGGATAGGATAGAAGTGGTCGAAAAACGATTTGGAAGTCAGGACATTGACGAATAATGATCCATTAGGATGGATGAGATATTTTACATAGCGTGTGATATATTGTTCAAAACCGTACAATGTTTTTAATTAATCCGTAGACAAGTATATCTGAATGTCTTTTTCATTCAGAATCAATAACTACATGCCTAAAAGTTTTTCACTACAATGTTAAAGTAGTACATATTTGACTTAAAGTTTACATAATTCGCCACACATTCGGATCAAAATGGCATTTCTTAAACGATAAAGTTCCATTGGGGAACAGTGAGTATTATACGCTTAGAATTTAACGAAAAATTCAATTTAGCGTAAAAGTTGCGGTTGGGACGTGTTAGTTCGTTTTGCCGTTTAGGTGGAATTTCTAGATCGCCAACGATGGTTGTGAATCCTCGGGTCGATCTTTGGCGACGGACGGTAGATAGTTCTCCAATATATTACAGCTACATGTCACCTTTTCTATCGCTGTCTGCGTCTGGACTGATGACCTGTAATCAACAGTCTTCACAATTAAAGTTAGTATGTTCTTTACCGTCTTCGCTGATTGGTCAAAATGTATACAATTTCTTGACGCTGTGATATCTTACGAATCTTGCAAAGGCGTTTGCATTTTTTAACGCCGATAGGGTGATGTCATGACGAGGAGCGATACATTCCCCACATTTGGAGTTGATCATCTTTACAAAGAGATATTTATATTCCTTGAGTAGAGGGATGTATGTCCTCCCTGTGGGACGGGACAAGAAGTTGTATTTTTGTTTATTAAATACGTAAGGTACAATGGCTTTATCTAAATTTGGCTTTATAATTGGAGCCAATATAGATAAGCACAGTCAAGTGGTTTTATTAAATTGATAGCGTGAAGTTTGTTTCTCATCAATGAAAGCTATCGCTAAGCTTGGAGACCACCCACTCCTTTTTTGAGTTGACGATAAATGAAAAATCAAAGATGGCTGGCAAGGTGATGATGTTCATTTCTCAGATAATTGAATACAAATGATTAAATAACATTCGAATGTACCTTTTATATCTAATGCCGGAACGCACTTTTGGGCACCTCTGTTTGTACACCTTGGAGAGCTGTAAATTGTAGTTTGAACAGCGTGATGGCCAATCGGTCATTATTGCACAAGTAAGTGATGGAGAAAAGGTCTGT
Source organism: Timema monikensis (assembly GCA_902151445.1). NCBI lineage: Eukaryota > Metazoa > Arthropoda > Insecta > Phasmatodea > Timematidae > Timema > Timema monikensis. Next base: position 46,521 of record CABFVZ010002496.1, on the reverse strand, counting down.
TGATCTGCTCAGTCTCCAGGTGGCGGCATTGGTAATGGCAAACAGACAGCAATTGTGGCTGCACACACTTGACGATATGGCTTGGAGTCGTTTATCCATTAGTGTTTATTCATAATCCTAGTCATCGCTAGGCTCGGTAGTCTGGCATATTTATCAAAGAAACCACAAATTTAGAAAGATATAGAACCACCCAGTGGGATCCTACTTTTCTCGATGGGAAAATAGAATATAGGAAAGAACATGTGATGTGCGGTAGTGGAATGAAATGTTATGATTTTAATTGAGCATATATGCACCATAACCAGCAATACTCTACCTGTCATGTTTAATAATGACGTAATATTTATATAGAATCTATAAAGTGGTAGACCTATATTTTTGTAAAGTTATATGACTCTTACTACAAACATAACATTTAAATAGGAGGGAAATATTACAAGAAATTAAAAGAAAAATACGCATTTTTTCAAATTTTATTAATACCATTATAATAATCATTCATTTTTCAATATTTATTATTGTCATGCAAAAAAATACAAAGTTCGTCACGACAGATAGTCAAAATATGGGATAGGATAGAAGTGGTCGAAAAACGATTTGGAAGTCAGGACATTGACGAATAATGATCCATTAGGATGGATGAGATATTTTACATAGCGTGTGATATATTGTTCAAAACCGTACAATGTTTTTAATTAATCCGTAGACAAGTATATCTGAATGTCTTTTTCATTCAGAATCAATAACTACATGCCTAAAAGTTTTTCACTACAATGTTAAAGTAGTACATATTTGACTTAAAGTTTACATAATTCGCCACACATTCGGATCAAAATGGCATTTCTTAAACGATAAAGTTCCATTGGGGAACAGTGAGTATTATACGCTTAGAATTTAACGAAAAATTCAATTTAGCGTAAAAGTTGCGGTTGGGACGTGTTAGTTCGTTTTGCCGTTTAGGTGGAATTTCTAGATCGCCAACGATGGTTGTGAATCCTCGGGTCGATCTTTGGCGACGGACGGTAGATAGTTCTCCAATATATTACAGCTACATGTCACCTTTTCTATCGCTGTCTGCGTCTGGACTGATGACCTGTAATCAACAGTCTTCACAATTAAAGTTAGTATGTTCTTTACCGTCTTCGCTGATTGGTCAAAATGTATACAATTTCTTGACGCTGTGATATCTTACGAATCTTGCAAAGGCGTTTGCATTTTTTAACGCCGATAGGGTGATGTCATGACGAGGAGCGATACATTCCCCACATTTGGAGTTGATCATCTTTACAAAGAGATATTTATATTCCTTGAGTAGAGGGATGTATGTCCTCCCTGTGGGACGGGACAAGAAGTTGTATTTTTGTTTATTAAATACGTAAGGTACAATGGCTTTATCTAAATTTGGCTTTATAATTGGAGCCAATATAGATAAGCACAGTCAAGTGGTTTTATTAAATTGATAGCGTGAAGTTTGTTTCTCATCAATGAAAGCTATCGCTAAGCTTGGAGACCACCCACTCCTTTTTTGAGTTGACGATAAATGAAAAATCAAAGATGGCTGGCAAGGTGATGATGTTCATTTCTCAGATAATTGAATACAAATGATTAAATAACATTCGAATGTACCTTTTATATCTAATGCCGGAACGCACTTTTGGGCACCTCTGTTTGTACACCTTGGAGAGCTGTAAATTGTAGTTTGAACAGCGTGATGGCCAATCGGTCATTATTGCACAAGTAAGTGATGGAGAAAAGGTCTGTTGATCTGCTCAGTCTCCAGGTGGCGGCATTGGTAATGGCAAACAGACAGCAATTGTGGCTGCACACACTTGACGATATGGCTTGGAGTCGTTTATCCATTAGTGTTTATTCATAATCCTAGTCATCGCTAGGCTCGGTAGTCTGGCATATTTATCAAAGAAACCACAAATTTAGAAAGATATAGAACCACCCAGTGGGATCCTACTTTTCTCGATGGGAAAATAGAATATAGGAAAGAACATGTGATGTGCGGTAGTGGAATGAAATGTTATGATTTTAAACCATCTCAAATAGGAGTCACATAGCAATTCTGTTTCTACAATGTATGCGTACACAGAGACAGGCTCTGTTTCGATTGAATAAGTGCCGGGTATTTTATGATTAGGTCACAAAAAACATCCTTAATATCCTTGCTCATCATATCCCTCATATGTGTATTAACTTTATTAAATGACTTTATGTTGGGTAGTCTGTTCCAAATGGTCGTAATTAAGTCTCTGATGCCCGCATAGAGATGAACCTGGAAATTGTATTTTAAAATTTAATTTTGCCACCGTAAGCGATATGGTATTTTTTAATCGTATAGTTATTGGTAGCTTGTCAGTGTTCCATACAACCTTTTGTTTTTTTAATCTTTTTGAACATTTTTTGATCGCGAAGAATTAACTATTCAAATTCAAATATTAGAACTTTGAGATTGCCTTTACCATTTAACGAACACTTATTTTTATTATAAAGCTCCTTAAATAATGTTAAATTTTTTTGAGGAAACTAAGTACGTCCCACTTGGGTCACTACGACGTTTGCCGTCAATTATTTATCTATGGATAAAATGTTATATTCAAGAATTCTAAAACTTACGGGATAAGAAAATTCGTCTAGTCCCACCTAACACCGGTTGTGTTTTAGCCTTATGGATTGTGCCAAATTTGTCGTATAGTATAAGAGTGTATTTTTTTCTAAATGATCAGCGCTCGAATACGACGGCAGTGCTACATAAAACTGACTCTGATTTGTTTTGTATACGACGCAGATACCTAGCTTTTAAAAGAATTGTCGTATCCTTTCCACTTGTCTAGATGATGTTGAGTACCCTTAATCTTCTTACTCTGTACTATTTTATCTATTTGAAAAATCGTCGGTAAAAGAACGTGAACTAGTTCGTAGATATAAAATTTCCCTTGGTGGGACGTCTCTGGAACTCCTGTAAAGAATAGACCTTTTGGGGAAGTCTAGGAATTAATTTAACTACGTTAAATATTTATCGGGTAGAATTAGCCTTTTATTCTTTCTCAGAAATATTTTTTTTTATATATTCTTACATGATGGGTATCTTTATGGGTCATCTGTTTCTCTCCCTGTTGGTTAAATGTCACTGTTGCTACTTTCTAAAACTAGCCAATATTTGTAAATCTTATATTTTTTATAGATTTCGTCTTAAGAATAACTTTTATACATACTGAATCGGAAAACTTGTCATCGCGTTTATCTTTAAATAGTTCGGGCGAGACGAAAAGCATCTGTGTAATCTGTAACATATTATTTTACTAAGGCTCAGACAATAGCGGAAAGGATAGTCAGTAGAATGATGATTAGGAATCTGCCCAATTGAAAGTGATATTTCTTTTTCTCTTAAACGTAGCACCCTCTCTATCGAATTTTCGCATACAATTTTTTGTACTTTATTAATTTAATGCTTATTTAACAATACAATCTTCGTATTGTACAATTGCTACCCCACCCAACCTGATTATACACGCTTAATCGCGTATAGCGTACTACCCGCTCCTAAATAACACCGACGTAACCTATAATAGTACTATTCACTATTATAGCCCAAAGCAGCCCAACCATCACACATCAAATAAACGTTCTTAAATTATCCAATATTGTCTGTCTACAAAACGAAACGTTCTTCACGTACCTTCGGATCTCCAATCTGACATCACTAGAGTACTACCAAGTCAAAGCGGCCGGGTTGGATCGTGGACGACTGCGAGTAATGTTCAAAATTGTAACCGGCCCGAGAAAAATATTATAACTGAACGACGTTCCCGAGGGTCAAGGCGACAATTTATATCTGCCCTGTGTTGCCCCCTGGAGGAAGATTATGGCAACTCTCACCTAGCAACAGACGGTTCCAACGGTTTTCAAGAAAGATGAAATTCAAATATTCTTAAATTACTGCAATGCGACGGCTGATGTCCAATCAGAAACCACGAAGAAAGAAGAAACTACTGCATAATGACGTAATGCCTGTGTATTACGTGACTGGCTTGAATGTAAACTTTCCTCCCCTTGTTTTGTTTTCTAGGCTCAGAAGGAATATATATAA
>CABFVZ010002496.1:0-42002 GCA_902151445.1 Timema monikensis | reverse complement strand
TTTTTATTGCATTACATGTACTGGGGTCATGGAGGTTGGACCTGGCAGTAACATTGCATTTAATATTATAACTTGTTTTGTAGGGTATTTTGCGTGTTTGGGAAAGAAACCCATAATGTAAATTGTCATGTTTTCTAGTCGACGCAATGGGGCAATTGCGTCTGGCATTAGCTTATTTGTTACGCTTCTAATCTTGTTTAAGAGTCAAGTAGGATTGACCTACGTTGTAAATAGTTAAAGTTAATAGTCAACACCTTGTAGATATTTCCATTTGATTTGATTTGACTAAATGTATAGGATAAATCTTGAGTTTGCGTCAAGGGAGATAGACTTTTTTTTATATAAAAATAATTTGTTCAATATAAATAAATATCAAGTATGCAATTGTTTTTGTAGTAACGGTTAATGGTTACGTTTCCTGATGTTAAGTAAACTGCTAGTTGGTAAACGCTATTTCTCGCGTTTAAATCTGTGTCCTTTTTTTACAAATGTAAACTTTGAATTAGAGTAAATTGAAGGACAAGAGATTTCACTCAGTATAATTGTTAGTAGTTAAAATTATTACTTTTATTCATTGGAACATTTTAGTATATTTATATTTATACTCTTATTTTGTAACATAATTCGAAAGACCTTAAGTCATGTTTTTGAGAACAGTAAATAGTGAAATACGTTTCGGTAGAAGGTGTATCAGTTACCTTTAAGAAGTTACATTTTTATGATGCAATGTTTTCTTTTACAGTAGTAGTTACTAGGAAGCTTTTGAATTATGGCCATTATCCTTTGTTTATTTGTTTCTTGGAGATAATTAAAATATTCCTGATTTAAAACCTTGCTCTTTAATCGGTTATTGTTTATAATATGTACGCACATCCCCCCTATCCCGTAGTTTTAGGGACCTTTCCTACAGGGACAGTGGAGGGTGTTGCACTTATCTCTCTTAATAATTTTAATATTATTGTTTAGTGTGTTTAGCGCATATTCACAATGTGTATTTATAACTTCCAGTTCGGTGGCTTTGAGAATAGCTTTGAAAAATTTAGGAGTGGCCGTTTTAAACACTGACTTCATATGCCTACTTTTCTTGCCTAGTTCCATCATGTAGTCTAGAAGTAACAGCACTTTGCAAATAGTGTCGAATATGTCCATTTTGAAGTACAGGCTATCATCCACGTTCTGAATAATATCGAAGAATAAATATCCCTAACGTGATTATGTCGCTTCCCTGTAGATTCTTTGTATTTCAGATGGACTTGTCTAGCTATATAGTTATTCTGTGCTTTATCCCACGGGTTTTTAAATACTACAATGTATTTAGTGTTTAGGGAGACGTCACGAGACTTACTCCACTGATGGAAAAGGTTTTGTGTTATTAGAATAACCAATAGGTTATATTGTGACTACACTTGGTAAAATGATCACTCACTTTGTTCGAATAGGCTTTGTTCATTAAATCGTCCAACACGACGTTTTGAGGTTCACCATTAATTTTAAAATCAAAATTGTCCCGTAAACCTTTGTATAGTGTTACTTGACTTGATAATCGCGACGGAATATATTATTTCTCGCTGAAAGACCATAGAATTATATCAAATTTATCTACACTGAACAGTGTACACCTGTTTTAAATCTAAAAGAAACGTCTATACAAAAGTAGTTTTGGCGCAATTAGACGGTACCACCAATATAAGTGTGAAAAAGTGTACAAACACAGACATCCATATGTACTCGTCTAGTGCTGATTCAAAACTAAAAAATAGAAATTACGATTGTAAATTTATAGTGGCACCAATGAACCATTCCATGACAAAGTTTACATTTAAATCGTACAGATTGAATTTATTTTTTAGATTTATTACCAAAACATTTATTATATCTATGATGGTTCCGATCTTTCAGGGAGAGAAGCCCCAAGTCTATCATATCAATTACAAATTTCTTATCAAATATTTCCATTATCAATTTTCTCTTCTCATGCCTCTTAACATAAAGTTTAGAAGAAACGAGAGTCACCATTTTTTAAAGTGTATTCAATAAATTAGCGGTCATAGCACCGTCGTCCCACTGTAGGACGTGACGATTAATTGTGAGCCAGTAACATTGTTTTTTTATATGACGTGGTAAATTTTGAAAACGAATATGGGGCCTTAAATGTCCAGTGTGTACTGCACTTCCACACATAGATTAAGAGCTACATTCTTAAATAATGAACATATTGTTTTCATCTTTAAAACCCTGAAACTCTACGATGACATTAGACATGGTTGGTTAAAATTGTGGAACAAAAACTGCCAAGAAAAAAGCAAAAAAGAAGAGTCGGTATTCACCGTGAACGACAACTATACAAACTGTAAAAAATAGTGACGTAAATAGATATAACACAAAGTTATATTTTTTTCGTCTACGATGTTGTTAGTCATGGTCGATATTTTTCTTAATAGATGGTGGTCCATCAATTTGTGTTATCCCCTTATTATAATGTTCCAAGCCTTATTTGTAATCTTTCAATTTATACTGTACAAAGGGTGAGAGTAAATCCCAAGTGAAGTTGATATATTTACAGGCGTATGCTTTAATAAATTCTACAGGTAAATTATTTATAATCATGCTTCAAAGAGTACATTAAAATGGACACGTTGATTTTTTCCTTTATACTAAATTACAATGAACGACGACGTTGTCTTTTATAGTTGTGTCGCTTGATACAAATCCACCCTCCTCTATCTGATGTTTGATAGTGAATCAAATAAGAAATGTTATCAACTATAACCATAAGTTACGGATGTGTTGTTACTTATTATCCTACATTTAGTGAATAAAATATTATTGTTTTTATATCCTTCTTGTAGACTACGATGGGGTCTCTTTTCCTTTTAATTTTTTGAGGTTTGGTCACGTGTACGGGGTCCATATCTTTCAAAATGATGTCTTTAATCATCGTAAAGTCTACAATATTTGGGTTTTCATAGTTTAGCGTTATAACCCTTACCTATGTGGTGGACCTGTATCTGTTCGTCTCGGGAACTAACACACCTTAAGAATAATATTTTGTCCACCAGAAACAAACTCTGTAATGTAAGTGGTCTCAGAATAAGCTTTCAGTTCGTTTGTCATATCACATAACTTGTCGGCTGTAGGTACCGTATCAGTGCATGCTGGTCTTATCAGGCTGATAAAATAAAGTCCATGTTGCAGTAAATATAAGAACCATACAAACACCTAAGATATTAATATAATTTCATACGAGCACTGTTGGTCACGTAAGCGTCTATAGCCATATCGACCGATTCCAGGGGGAGGGTTGCTTCCTAGCGGTACGCCCACGAGATTTAAGCAAACTCATCGTCGAGACAGATAATGTTGCGAACCTCTGTGCCGGGGTTGCTGAGTAGGGAGAGCAACTATTTTGAGTTATTTCCTATGGGGGTCTGCGTCTTGTTCTCATTCAGTGAAAATCTTCTCCAGAAAGAGATCAAAGACAATTCAGCAGGTGCGCACTTTTATGGATTCTTAACGATTTTGCATTTATCCATCATTATTCCCTCAGGTTTTTTAGTAGTCATTAACAATATTGCATTCGTCTAGATCTGTTTTTACCCATCCTGGGCATCCCAACGCCTCCGGTTTAATCATTAAGATCTTGTTTGTATATTCGACAAACCGTCTTTCTTCTTTGGTTTGAGGGTAATAATGGGTAATTTTATATTCCCATAATTGGTGCAATTTAACAACCTTGTACCCCATTTCCATGGATAGTCAAACCTCGTCTACTCTCCATATCCCTGTAATAGTTCTGTCATAGTCGGTTTGTGTACAATCACCTTGGTTCATCTCGTTTGCACAAGAGGAGTACAAACAAAGCAATAGCTTTGATTGAGTCTTATAGGGCCGTACTGGGTGTTACAATTTTCAAAGAGGCGAAATAGTACATATAATTAGAATCTTTCAATCTACAACATCATCGGGACAATCGTTGGCAACAAAAATATTAATAAGATAACCGACAGGAAATTTTAAATATTTGCACACCCACGAGTACAAATATAATATATCTAAATATCATCTTCTCTAGTCGGGGTTAACCTTATAGTGTAGAGTTATAGATTCACAGCGTCCACCGTACAGTGCATCACGCTGATTGAGTAGGGCAGTTCGAATCATAGGGTGATGGTTTAACTCAATGTCTAATTCTGTGTCTTCAGTCAGTATTTTATTAAGGTCGCGTACTTTCATAGTTATTACAATGTATCCTGTAGCTCTAAATGTTCTATCTCTCAACAGAGTGTAATCGTAGCGTTCGGAGAGCGTCTCTTTCGTCCCTGTTAAAGTGGCGTCACGGTTTTAATGACATGTAAGCCATGGAAGAAACAACCGTAAAACTCAAAAATCTCCCTCATCATCACACAATAATAGTCCACCTTCCTGCACAGGATTTCTATCTCATGCACTTTGAAAGCGTGTTGTATATGAATACCCGGGAGGGTTTTCTAAATATAGACTAACCATTTTATGGCTTTTGTAGACTGTTTGTCACTGCACCGGTATTTTCCTTCGGGCAGACTGGCTATCGTATCGGGAGCTATAAAAGTTTTCTTAATAAACGATTGCACGCGAACGAGAGGGTGCTCGATTTCAAAAACACGTCCGTCAAACCTAGATTTAGAAACAAATGATAAAATTTAGGGCCACCCTTGTGTAATACCTATTCATCATCTATACAATAAGCCTCTAACTCTGACTTATAAAACATATATCCCAGCGCTGCTACTCAGCGTGCCATAACATAAAGTCATTTCGCTCATCCGCTTTCATATAATCAGAGCCAAACATTTCGGGTTCAGGCATCTCACCGATATAATTTAAACTTTCTTCCGTATGAAACAAATAGGGGTAGTGTCTTTTTTGATGTCTAGACCATACGCTTTCGGGACCTGTCTCTTTGGCATAGGTAGGAAACGTAGGCTGTCTTTAAATTATATGGGGTCCATCGTCATTCAGAATATTTTAGTTCCATCTGCAATGATTATAGGGTTGAAGTTTAGTGACAGAAACCTATTTAGAATAAATATCTTGTCAAAGCCCATTGAGTTTTGCGCAAGACAAACAATATTATTGGCAAACAGCCTCGTTCGTCTCAGATATTCGATAAAGCAATCTATCGGATTATTCCTAAATTAATGAGATCTTTTCTCGCATTTTCCACAATTCTGGTCCATATTATCTTTTAATTCACATATTACACAATAATGTTGTACGTGAAGAAAATTTAGTTCGTGCATAAAAATGTCGTTGTTTATAGCGCAATCTTGCCTAAACTCAAAATCGATAAATACCAATAAATATTTATCGTCTAGTTCCTTTAGACTAAACGTCTGCATGTAGTAACGATGAGGTTTGTCTATATTCTGTTTGCACGTCCTGAAGTAGGATTTAATACATTCGTGATTACTCCCCTTCATTTTATCACGGGAAATACACACTTGTTTTAAATTACAAACAGATTTATTACACTCAATTTTATTTGATTTTTGACTAGCGAAACAGGTGGAATATTTGAAATTTCTGTTACATTCGAGAGAGTATATAGTTTCGTTCGAGAAAGGCAAGGCGAATTATACATACAAATATAATATTTACCTTTACATGAATGTCTCCCACCTCTTTTAAAGCCAGTATTACATGCTTCGTAAAAGTATTGAACTGAAAATGTGGCTTCCATATTGATTATTACGTTGAAATGACGGGTGATATCACCGTACAATAGGTTAATGTACCTAGTTTAAGATAAAAGAACTCGTACCACAATCAATTGCTCGTTGAAAAGATATTGTATACGCTTAATTTATATTGGTTACCAAAATAACGTTGAAATTTATCGAGATGATCGCTCCCCCCTCCATGGATAAATCTATGCGTGTTTTTGCGAGAATATAATCTACCGAATTGTTAATTTTATTCCACTTAGTATATGATTTATAATTAATATCATTACTGATTTTGGATATCGCTGTTACTATCACGTACACTAAAAAATTAGTCAATGATTTAACAACGACTATGCTCTTTTAATGGTGACTCAGATAATCGTTTGAAAGATACCTCCTTTTTAAAGCTGTTTTACCGTTCCACATCATCATTTTAATATGATTCACTATAACCATTAATACATCGACTATACCAAATTTGGCGTTACTCTGAATAACTTTTATAAATGTATTCATTATAGTGTTCACATCAATTTTGTTGCATCTACGGTATGAAACCCCGACTGATTTTATGCGATTATTCTCCCTGTTCTTGTTCGTAAGTCCCATTAAATCGTAAGGTGTTGTACCTTTAAGCAAATATGCCAATATATTAGATAAACATGTCACTAGGTAATGTACCGGACTCTCGTTCTCAATCAAAGGTTTTAATCGAACTAAAATATCCTTACCTAACGTACTGAACTGACTATACGTCTGTCCAGTCTTTCTTATTATGGAAAATGAGCCGTTGTTCTCGTCATTGTTTGTAGAGCCAGCATAGTCGAAAATGTGGTTTCGTTGCCGTTTGGCGTTGTCAGGTATAGCATCGTTTGATGTAAAGGTTCTAGCATTGTTGATAGATTCGTCAGTTGTAAATATATTTAATGTTTGTTCATTATACACTAAAAAATATAAAATATTATTATAAATAATAAATTGAACACTGCTCATAATAGAGACGGAGAGAAAAGAGAAATAAAATTGTACTTACTTTTGCCAAAATATGAGATCTCAATGTTTGTTACGTGACAGCTTCTTTTCACTTGGCACGACGACATAGAATTGATAATCTGCTAGAATTATTATTAGCACCGCGTCTTACTACCCGTTCGGGTTATACGCACTTTACGCTAATGTGTAATGGTAGGGTGATTGTGAGATGAAATGGAGGACCTACAGTTTAACGTGGAATCCGAACCACGGTGTAGGCCTGTCATTCCCCACATTCACAAGATGTCTTGTCAGAGGTGAAGGAAAGGTTTGGTAATCAGATAAATCTATGCCGGGACCGAGGATTGAACCCCGGCCGCTAGCATAGAAGTCTGACACCTTACCCCTAGACCACCAGGTCACCATCTGCTAGAAATAGATTCCCCTTTTATAATCGTTGACTCGTTTATTTCATCTTTGATCCTAGCGAGTTTTTTCATTACTTTATATAACGTTAGGAAAATACCTGTTTTGATGCTTACACTTCTTGACTAACACCTCGAGGTTAAAAAGATTGACGTTGTTCAGCTTTATCTTATTTGTTAGAAATTACCTCTTCCAGACTCATTTGAAAATTTAAAATTTTGGCAATATGTTTAAATATTGTCGTATAAAACGCATAGGCATCGCTAAAATTGGGTCAGTAAAAAGCGTGTCATTTAACAAACATCTTCAAGCTTTCAAGCATCACCGTCTTGGACGTTAATCTAGGACTAGTATAATGGGTCACTCTTATTTCGATATAGTTAACAAGAGAGTGTGGTGCGGTGTTTATAAATACGGGTAAGAGCATTTTAGATCAGTGATAAGTGATATAACAATTTTAGAAATATACGCGTATGGGGGTATATTCTTTAAGTTAGCTATGTAGACTCACCCTTATTCCCCCAAGAATAAAGGCGGATACGTAATAGATAATCAACAATTATAAAAAAGGGAATAAATAGAGAGGAGCCGATTGGACAATCTTAAGGCAAATATACAATACTCTGGCATATCTGTTCTAAGCCTGCCCAAATCCCACACTAAAAAGAATAAGTTACTCAAAATTTAAGAGATCGAATGACCTAGGAAACTAGCAGAATAAAAACTTGAGTGTAACATTGGAATAGGTTCAGCAATGCTTTATTTATAAATAACAGATATGATACATTTAAAAAAATAGAATAATATGATATATATAAAATAAAATATATTATATATATATATTAAGAAAAAATATTAATGCAATAGCTAGGGGTTCTGACAATAACCCAATTTTTTTGGATGATAACAAATTATCCGTATCAACAATGGACTTTATAAAAAATATTCTTAATATTAATTTTAATATACTGATGGGTGTCAGTATTTGCCTATAATAAATACATTATAAGTCCCAGTACTACTCAAAGAACTGAGTCTACATGCACAATAACACTAACAAAACAACTAACGATTTCCAAGATAAAATACCTCGTGTCAGACAGACTGCAAACGTTAACATATAATAAAAATATAAAAGGACTAATAACCGACTGCAAAACTTAACATTTAATAAAAATATAAAATGACTAATAACCGACTGCAAAACTTAACATATAATAAAAATATAAAAGGACTAATGACAGCTTCAATTACCGCCTCAAGTCAAACGCACTATAAATATTAATAGATAATGAAAACCATGACAGCCAAAGACTTATAACTGCAATAATTAGCATTTCACGTTAGACAGGCATAAACTTTATACATAATAATAATGATATTGAAAAATCAAACGACTGCTATAATTAAGCTCTCAGGTCAGACGCACTATTAAATTTATACAAAATTATATTAATAACAGCAAAAATCTAAGCAATAATCAATGTCTTAATTCATACGCACTATAAATATTTTTAGAAAATACAATTTTAAGTCAACTAGACTTGAAAGACAAATTTCTCTTACAGTTCTCTGGTTCTTATAGGACTTCTCATATAATAATAAATTCATTAAAACGTAAGTCCAAACGGGATTTTGCATTAGAAATAATTATATTAATAGGATATTTATATTCATCGTAGTCTAATGAACTATTAAAAAATAATAATACTATTATTATTTTAATGAACAGGTCTGAAAAGATCAGACGAATAACATGTCATCCTTTAAAAACAGGAAAACCTACAATATTGGAAGTCTAAATTTAATATTATTTATTTTGGCCGAATTGAAATGTAGAATTATAAACGCCAAAAAATAATTTATACCTTACATAATTCTGAACACCTAAATGTGCTCAAGGATGGCATCCTATCAAGAATGATTTTTTAAAAGTACTTGCACCAGTATGTATCCGAAGATAGTTGCTCAGAGATGGGGGAAAGAGGGGAAACATAAACCAGGGGAAACACAGAAACAAAGGAGAGAGGGAAAGGTTAACGAGACGGGGGTAGAAGCATCGAGCGGTACTGAGGAGGTTCCAGAATAAACTTATCAGATCACGCCACCTTCTCAAGCCAGTACGTCATAGAATTTACCGGCATATCCTGCGAAATTTCATTGCTGAGGCGTCTCCAATCCTCGCTCATTCAGTCCATGCATAATGTTATTCGAGATATGTGGTCCTCTTGGGAAGAGTCGGTTAGGAAGGCTCAACAACAGAATGGTGCTAGGTGAGTCTTAACCAATATCATCACAGGCGTCGTTGAAATAATAGTGTCCAGTTCTATTATTTTGCTTTTGATATTGTAGCTTTATAGAATAAACGCTACAGTTATAACTGTTTTTTTAGTGGGATCCTACTTTTCTCGATGGGAAAATAGAATATAGGAAAGAACATGTGATGTGCGGTAGTGGAATGAAATGTTATGATTTTAATCCATCTCAAATAGGAGTCACAGAGCAATTCTGTTCCTACAATGTATGTCTGTTTCGATTGAACAAGTGCCGGGTATTTTACGATTAGGTCGCAAAAAAAAACCTTAATATCCTTGCTCATCATATCCCTCATATGTGTATTAACCGCACTAAATGACTTTATTTTGGGTAGTCTGTTTCGAATGGTAATTAAGTCTCTGCTGTCCGCATGGAGACGAACCTGGAAATTGTATTTTAAATTTTCATATTGCCACCGTAAGCGATATGGTATTTTTTAAACGTATAGTTATTGGTAACATGTCAGTGTTCCATACAACCTTTTGTTTTTTAATCTTTGTTAACATTGTTTGATCACGAAGAATTTACCATTCAAATTCAGATAGTAGAAATTTGCGATCGCCTTTACCATTAAACGAACTTTTATTTTTATTATAAAGCTCCTTAAAGGATGCTAAATTTTGTTGAGGAAATTAAATACGTTCCACTTGGGTCATTACGACGTTTGCCATCAATTATTTTTCTATGGATGAAATGTTATATTCAAGAATTTCAAAACCTACGGGATAAGAAAATTCGTCTGGTCACACCTAACACTGGTTGTGTTTTAGCCTTATGAATTTTGCCAACTTTTCGTATAGTAAGAGAGTGTATTTTAGGGATCGACCGGAGACGTACGCTATTGTAAAGTTATCTGTGACTGGTATTGGATGCATAAAAATTGTTAACACAACTGGTCAAGAGATGGCACTAGATTTTGAACAAGTCATTGCTTTTGATTTCCTCGAAGAGTCATGGGAACGAGGAATATGCAAGCTAGGTGGGCTAAAATCTTCAGAGTGGTCCGAGCTAAGATAAGTCCACACCGGAGACAGTGTAACCATCACCACAACTCACTTCCATATGATAAAATAAAGGTAATTTATAATTTTTTTATTAATTTATTTTAATTGTTTAATTCTTTTTAATTCTATAATATGTGTATTTTAAATATATATATAAATAAATGAATATATATAAATAAATATATATATATATATATAAATATAAATAAATGTATAAATATATATAAAAAAATAAATACAAATATATATATATATATAAATACAAATATATATATATATAAATACAAATATATATATATATATATATATATATATATAGGGTATGGGTACGTTTATGAAGGAATTAAATGCTGCCAAGTGTGAGGTTTAATATATTTACTTAGAAACTTAGCCTAAAATACTAAATTAAATAATATATATTTCGAGGAGCGGGACACTAAATTTGGAAGAGGAATTTACGTAAAGTCTATTTTAAACGATATAGTCTCGTATGTTTATTTATCCCAAATTTTGACGTGAATACGTCTTTAAATTTGCTACCATACGGGGGCAATTCAAAAAACCTGATGATAACGAAATCGGGGGATACAGGTTGGCCTTGTAGTTTCGAATCTATCCTCTACATACAAAATTAAATTATACCACTGGATAGCTAAAAGGATCAAAGAATGTAATACAATACGTGAGAACAGTGACGCATCGCGCGCGTAGGAGGGGAAAGCGCCGCCATTTTGAGGTTATTTTTCTGGGTATCGAGATTTGCAATTAGTATAACTTTTGACTCGGAGAAGCTACGATGTTCGTTTAGGTTTTAATCGTCAGCTGTCGTCAAAATCTATCGATTGTATATTAAACATTAGTTTAAAGTAGTGACAGAGAATATATTAAAGTGTTAGAATAAAAAATATTATCAAAAATACAGTTTGACGTTGTAGTTTCGAATCTATCCTCTACATCCAAAATTAGGTTATACCACTGGATAGCTAGAGGATCAAATAATTCATTACGATAAGCGAATAAGCGAGAACAGTGACGCATCGCGCGCGGTGGAGGGGGATGCGCCGCCATTTTGAGGTTATTTTGCTGCTTATTGAGATTTGCAATTAGTATAACTATTGACTCGGAGAAGCTACGATGTTCGTTTAAGTTTAAATCGTCAGCTGTCGTCAAAATCTATCGATTGTATATAAAACATTATTTTACATAAACGTATTCACGTACAACACACGGCCGTTTCCATGACACCGCCACACCCCATTTTTTTCACACTTATGTACTAAGGAACAAATTGATCTTGTCAATAGATTTAGCTCAAACATTAAATTATTTAATGATGATG
Source organism: Timema monikensis (assembly GCA_902151445.1). Taxonomy (NCBI): domain Eukaryota; kingdom Metazoa; phylum Arthropoda; class Insecta; order Phasmatodea; family Timematidae; genus Timema; species Timema monikensis. The sequence continues at coordinate 30,240 of CABFVZ010002496.1, read as the reverse complement.
AGAGGAGAGATATTTATATCAAACTTAGGATGGTTGAAATTTAGTAATCCAGTGAAGTTAAATATACAATTGATAATTTATAAATAATAAAGTTCAAACTATGGTAATGTTATTTAAATAGTATTTAGTCTCTAATTACATAATGTGACTAATAATGGTTTCATGTTATCAGTTTAACATATCTATATAAATTAGAAATTTAAAAATTGTAATCATCTGAGATACCATATCATGTATGTATGTGGAATTATTTGTCCTATTAACCGATTCTAATCTAATGTGCTTTTGTTGTTTTTATTAAATTTTTTTAAATAAAAATATCAAAATGTAAATATAAACTAAAGAATTTTTCTCTTAGCCATTGGATTTAAATAAACAGATATGGTAAAACTGTTTTCAAAATTGAAAATGTATTTTTCATTTTTTAATATTATCAAAGAGAGAGTAAAAGCTGAAATTAAAAGAAATTGATAAATTTAAAGTTTATTTGACACAGGAGGAAATCTCCTATGTCTCCTAGTATCTATTTTGGTAATAATATAGAGGTTTACCTTTATGTCTAACTTCTTTTTGGTTACTAATTTTGTTTTATATAATCAGTATAACATATCTCTGAAATTAGAAATTAAAAATTTTAATTCTCCGAGATTCCATATCATGTATGTTGGATAATTTTTTCTACTAACCGATTCTAATCCAACGTGCTTGTGTTAAATTTTTGAAAATTTTTCTTACAAGGAGGTTAAAAGGTGAAATCGATTAAAGAAACAGATTTCTGTACTAATCCAGTATAGCCAAATAAACAATTATGGGGAATCTGTTTCTAAAATTGAAAATTTAATTTTCATATCTTAATATTTTCAAAGAGAACTAGAGTAAAAGCCAAAATTTAAAAAAAAATAATAAGAGACATGTACATTTGTTATTTTCCGCACTGATAGATAACACAATGTAAATTTAAAATTTAAGTTAATAAATAGTGTAAATTAGTATTTAATCTCTAATTGTCTAATAATATTTTTTATTAGACCATTTTTTTTAATCAAAGGTAGTTGGGAAAGTCACCTATGTCTACTATTATCTAGTTTGGTAATAATGTATAGGTTTATTTTTATGCCTAACGTCTGTGTAATTATTAATTTGTATAAGATTGTATTCTCAAATAAAATTTTCATAACTGAAAGTCATATTTTTGCAAATCTAGTCTATTATAGTTTTATTTTCACAACTACAACTATTGCTGAAACTTTTATTTCAATTACATATAAATTTGTAATTATTTTGTTTTTATATACAAATACACTATTGTGCTCAAAAGAGGACTCTCTACAAATTATGTTTGATCATTTATTGTATATATAAAAAATCCTTATTTATTAAATAAGAGTATAATCGTTATGAAATTGAGTAAATAAAAGAGATTTAACTTACCACTCAGGATGTGCAGATTCAATGATTAAATACACAATGTAATGTTATTTTATAAATTAACTTAATTTATATCTGACGCCCCACTGATATGATGATCAACCGCTTTACCTTGCATTCTTAGCTCAAGTGATCTCCGAAGGCTACCACTTTATGTCCTCGCTTTCAAATAGGTAACTCCAATATGGTTATATTTAAACAAGTTTTAAACAACCACTGTGCTGTTACTGTTAGGACACTGGGCCAAGTCAACACAGATTATCACGTTTCATCGATTGCAGGTTACCACATCATGTATGCTCACCTTAGAGTAAGATTTTCAAACTATTTAAATTATATATTCAAGTCATATAACTTACATTTAAAAAATATAGGCTTTACTACTTTAGAGTCTATCAAAATAATATATAATTAAAGAACATGATGAGTAGAGTATATATGATTACGACGTATACATACTCACCTGGGAACCAAAATTTAGATTTCTAGTATAATTTTTTGGTTTTGGTTGATATGGTGTTTCATGCATGGCATACATGCTTACCTGAGAGTAAGATTCTCCAACTGTTTAAATTATATATTCGAGTCATTTAAATTACATTTAAAAATATACGCCCTACCACTTTAGAGTGTGTCAAAATATGATATCATTACAAACATAACGATTAGAGTATTGATGTTTACGGTGTATACATGCTCACCGGAGATCAAAATTTAGATTTCTCGTAATATTTTCCAGTAGGCTATTAGGGAATATGGTGTTCTGTGCATGCTACAACATTGATCGACGTTATAGTAAAATGTTAGTTTTACATTACTCACTTTACGTAAGACATCTAAATATGACGTCATTATTAAACATAACAACCATAGTATTAGTGAAAATCGTGTTTAGTGCGTGTTTTAAGATGGATATAATAATATTCATTCAAATCTGATTGATTCACGTTACGCTCTTATGACGTCACAAATGAAAAACAAAATACTAAACAATATGTTTATTTGAAATGTACACATATCAGTCTAGGACAAAAATTAGAATTCTTCAAGATTGATTTTATTAAATTGATAAACATCATTTTCCTTGACGTCACTGTCACACTTCACATACTCCACGTAATACATTCTTTAAATACCTCTAATTAATCTTTATGCTTAAGGAGTAATCTTGGCATACATGCTTACCTGAGAGTAAGATTCTCCAACTGTTTAAATTATATATTCGAGTCATTTAAATTACATTTAAAAATATACGCCCTACCACTTTAGAGTGTGTCAAAATATGATATCATTACAAACATAACGATTAGAGTATTGATGTTTACGGTGTATACATGCTCACCGGAGATCAAAATTTAGATTTCTCGTAATATTTTCCAGTAGGCTATTAGGGAATATGGTGTTCTGTGCATGCTACAACATTGATCGACGTTATAGTAAAATGTTAGTTTTACATTACTCACTTTACGTAAGACATCTAAATATGACGTCATTATTAAACATAACAACCATAGTATTAGTGAAAATCGTGTTTAGTGCGTGTTTTAAGATGGATATAATAATATTCATTCAAATCTGATTGATTCACGTTACGCTCTTATGACGTCACAAATGAAAAACAAAATACTAAACAATATGTTTATTTGAAATGTACACATATCAGTCTAGGACAAAAATTAGAATTCTTCAAGATTGATTTTATTAAATTGATAAACATCATTTTCCTTGACGTCACTGTCACACTTCACATACTCCACGTAATACATTCTTTAAATACCTCTAATTAATCTTTATGCTTAAGGAGTAATCTATCAGCTCTTATCTTTTCTATAATAAAACTAAATTAATTCATTGTGAATATAGTTTAAATTTTTTAATTTGGAATAGACTTTTAATTTTTGATATGATGAATAATTTGTTATTGTTTCTTTTTCCTGGAATTCATAATTAGCACGCTATTAAAGTAAAATATTTATATATATTTTTCAATTCTATACATTTTAAGTGGAAGTGTGATTTTAGCAAACTATGGTGCGATTTAGGAGAAGGATTGCCTAAAAGTCACCAGTTGAATATCTTTAAACATAAGCCAAAAATAAATAGTTTAGGTTAAGATGAAATTGAAACCAAATTAATTTATTTAGCCAAATAAGCCACATTTATATTGTTATATTGATTTTAGTTAACTTATGATGCATTTGGCTTCTAAACGTTGATTTTTAAAAGTTGTGTCTTTCCCTTATGTTTCAAAGCTACCACTTGGTTTTAAGTGAATAATGTTTCAAAGCAACGAAGAAATCTTTTGTGTAGATCAGCTATACTTTCACAGACACATACACACTCTCTCTCTCTCTCTATATATATATCCCGATCACTTACGGTATCTGTCTCTCTCTCACACACACATAAACTATTCCATATACTATCTCACACACTTTTTCACAATCATTCACACACTTTCTCACTCACAACCTCTGACATACACTCTCTCCCACACACTCTATTACACACCTCACACACTCTTAAAAACTCTCTCTTATAATGTTTCTAACATTCCATCACACACATTTTCTTTCACTTACACACACACACACACGTCATTTCTCAAATTCACTTAATCACATTCACTCGTTTGATTCTCCATTACTCATTTTATGGCACACTCTCTCACACTCATTCTCTCACACTTACTCCCTCAGAATCACTCTCTCACTTTCAAACTCTCATACTCACTTTATAGCTTTAACAATCTGAATCTCACTCTCACTCAAACAAATACACAATCACACAATCATACACTAAAACAATCATTCTCACTCTCAATTTCTCTATTTTTTACTCTTTTTTACTATATATCTTTATCTTATAAATAATTTAATAAACCCATTTCTGATTCTTGAAATTATGAAAAAAAAAAATTAAACAAATTTCTACTAAAGGTCACTTATTTTAAAGGCTAAAGGTCCAGGTTGTCGGTCAAATAATAGCTCCCAAAGAAAATCCGATTATCTATGAAAATTTTCAACCTTTATCCTGTGTGTGCAGTGGCTAATCTATACACTCATTCTATGTTTACATCACCATGAAAACCCTGATTTTTATATGATTTTCATTGGTAAATTCAATATTTCTCTTTTGTTGAAAAAAATGATAACGCAATTATTACTTGAGTATTTGGGTCCTCCAAAGTCCAAAGAGATAAAAGACCAGGAAAAGTGGTCATCATCGAGTAATCCTCAGGGTGCGAGGTGTGAAAATATACCGAAAGCTAAAAATGTATGTATAGTTGAGAGCCTTTAACGAGTAAACTTTTAACTATCAAGTCCCAAAAAAAGCATTTAGAATACATTTTAATGTAATAATATGCAGCCATCGTTGCAAAGATCCACTGGTTTATGTGTGTATATATAGGTATATTATATTAATATTTAATATATACATACATACATACATACATACATACATACATTGATATATTCATACATATGTTGTATATATTCATGTATAATATATGTACATATAAAATATATATTACATATACAAATTATATATTCATATATAAGCCCTAATTAGTATTCATACATAATTTATAGTCATATAGAATATATATATATACATCATATATATATTATTCATATATTGGGCCTAATATGTATTCATGTAAATATATCCAATATATTAATATAAGGACTGTTCATTAATAATCTATATCATATGTATTATATATTTTTCATGAATATAAATATATATATAATGTATAAATATATAATCTATTATTTCTGAATACATTTAACTATATTTTCAAAATAATATATAATATATACACTCATATTTTATAGTTACAAATGTTTTCAAAATGTAGCTGAAATATTGAATTAACTAAAATTTGTATAATATTAAAATATGGCATTTGTTAAATTGTTCTCTATTCTTTAAGAAATCAGTTTTACAAAATTAAATTTATTTTATGAAAACCTGTTTCTTGTTTTATACCCTGATTAATTATAATGCTGCATTAACTTACTTAGGCTTTAATATTTCTATAGTAGCCTCATCAGCGGTACACAGGTATTTATTGATATCTTCATCAATATCAAAAGGTGGATCGTAAAAACATTCTTTGATGTCCTTCAAATGGCAATTGGAATAGGCAGTAGATGTGTATACAATACTCTAAAAAAACACAATACAAGTGGTAGAAATACAAACTAGGTACGTATACGTCACATATAATTATTGAGACGTCAACATAATATTTGGTTACTCCGATAGTAAAAATTACCGTACATCTTTGATAAGCCAAAAATTGCAAATTATACCATTAATAGTTAAAACTTTATTTTAATTAAAACAGTAAATTAATAAATATTTAAAAATATAATCTTAAATAGCACTTTGACCTAAGTTAAAACTATAAATGAATGGTGAATAAACTATTTCATGAGTTCAAACCAACCTTTAGTTTCACACATGCCCGACAAAGGTTAATGATTTCCTTCGTTCCTCCGATGTTGATGGGGATAGCGATGTTAAACTTTTCATCAAACCTAACCGTGGCAGCCAGATGGAATATAACATTGACTTGTTGAATGAGAGTTTCATAGTCGGAATTACTTAGACCAAGCTTGGGCTGTTGAACAATCACCGGTCACCACCACCAGTTTCTTATGGAACTCTGGACTAGATGCTCTTAGCACATCAAATATCTGAGAAAATAAAATAACACAATCAAGATAAAGCAATTTTGGTAACAAATATATGTATTTACAAAAATAACAAAAATAAAATAATTACTAGTTATATTTATAAATCACATGGTAGCAACATATTTGTAATTAACTAATCGGATAATTTAATATTGTCATATGAGAAAATTAATTATTGATCTCTATTCTGTTTTGTGAAATTAATGTTCCAAATCTAGAAACCAATTAATTCTCTTGAATCAAACTTACATAGTATGGTATCAAATTACTCTTAACATGAAGAAGGAAAGAGCAATCCCATATCTCTGTATCCCTTAAATGGTCAAATACTTCATTTATCTGTTTTGTTGGGAGAGTTTAATGTATTTTTATAATCTTGGGTGGAACTTTTTAGAAGAAATACATCACTGTGCTGTAGCTAAAAAAAACATTTGTATCCAAGCTACGTGTATACAAATATATTCCCACTTGACGGTTGATTAGTTTTATTGGGAGGAGAGTTCCATCAATGTTTACCAGGGCTCCCTCATTTCCATGTAACCGCTATAGTGCAAAAAAGTTTAAAATATAACTTTTGAGGTAAAAGTTTGTGTCGCTAATGTTTACTAGCATCTTGCTTTCACAATACCCAACCTATAGCTCATGGCTTTTGAATCGCTGAGATGGTCAATTCTTAATTAACGATAATCTTGAAAATGACATTACTACACAAATTTATAGTAACTATAATATTCAAGGAAATCTTTGACAGTTTTATTGAAGCTAGTAATATATTAATATTTGTGAAAATGTTAAGACACTTTTTGTAAAACTATGATGTGATCTGTCAATAGAAAGGTTATAAATCTAATTTTAGCTAGGACTCTATTAATTTAATAATCTCTAGTTTATAATACAGTATAGAGGATGGCCAGAGACTTAACACTCAACCTGCACCTTTCACCATTACTAGTTTTTTGTTGGATATTCAGGACAAGAAGCTCTTATCACTTCAAATATCTGAGAAAAAAATAACACAATCATGATAAATCAAGTTATACTTTCTCGCTACCTTACAGGTAAAGAAGATATCGTGATCGTCAAAAAGATCAAACTCAAGAAACTCAAATCAATGTAGACGTTTCATAACTCCCTGAAACCAAAAAGTAGTTTTCGCCATACCATCTGTCTGTCCATCAGTCTGTCTGTCTGTACCTCAGAGTGGAGCCTAAGCTATTTTACCGATTGGGCTAAAAATTGGTATCTATGGTTTTAATATGGCTTCCTCGAGGGGTTTTTGTAATTGAATATTTAACCCTAAACTTAAGGGTAGTTTACTATAGTGAGAAGAGAGAAAAAAACCCAGATTGTATCAAAATTGGCTTTAAAGATTTTGTTCAATTTCATTTCTAAATTCTAAGCGTTAATAAATATTACAAACAAAATCGCTATTCTCAATTTATCTTCAAAATGACTTTAAGGGTTCTGTACTAAAGCGTAATTTTAAATTTTTTATCATACCTCCGTAACTCTTTGAGATATAAAATTCCTTATTATTGCAAATATATATGTATTTATAAAATAAAAATTATTTATATGAAATATATTTTATAAAACAAATATTTTTCAAACTATAGGCAAATAATTATATTTATTAACTTTTCAAACACTAAAAGTAAAGTATTGTGACCACCACAAAATTATAACCTGAGTTCGATGTAGTCGTTTAATGATCCCCGAACCCTAAAAAGTGTATTTTGCAATGCCATCTGTCTGTGTGTTCGTCTAACCTTAAAATTAGGGGTAGTTTACTAGAGGGTGAATAAAGAATTTTTTTTCCCTAAATCAGCTATAACGATTTTCTCTAAATAGGCTACAACGCTTTTGATTATTATTCATGTATTTGTTAGATAGATTTGCAAATAAAATGGCTATTTTCTTTTGCTCGTGAAAATGAATTTTGGGGTAATTGAGGAAGTGGAAATGTCCCTATATCTGCAACTATTTGAGATACTAAATAACTTATAATTGAAAAATTTTATAGATATTAAAATAAAAATAAATATGAAAATAAATATATTTTTATAAAATTATTAGTTTCTGAGTTATTGGCATATATATTAATACAATTTTTTAAGCTTTAGTTGTATAAAGATAGGCACTAACTGCTTAATTTTAACGCAATATTTATCGAATACCATAGAGTAAGTAAGTCTTTCAAAAAGTGTATGCTCTTTTATCTTCAACCTCTTAGGGAAAAGGTTTGTACAGAAATTACATATTTTTAACATTTTGACTCAATATTCCATATTTACCAATTTACTGGTCAAACCTTATAAATTAGGAACTTAGTAGTAATGCGATGAGATGGAGATATGCAACCCCGAATAAAATTTCAAAAAATTTAACCAGAAGTTGAAACTTTAATTCGTAGTGTTGACTGTTGTTGACTCAATATAGATTTTTTTTCACTGTTCCAAATATAATAATGAAGACTTTATTTCTCTAAAAAATTACAAAATTTAAAACGGGGGTCAAAAAAGGTTTATGTAAGAATAGTGCTCGGGTTTGATAGTGTAGGCCAATATTATTTCCTTTTATTATAAATTTTGAATATATATTTCCAGTTTTAAACACAGGAGCGAGAAAGTCAATGCAGAGTTCCGTACCATTTATTTTTAACATATGTATATTTTATTAAAATAACAGAGTAACAATGTTTACTGGCTATATATTATATATAATATTGATATATTATATATATTATATATATATATTACGTTATCGCAAGAGATTTGCAATTAATTAATCGGTTGCAAAACATTGTAATATGAGAAAGTTATTATTTAACATATTGATCTTTATTCTGTTTGGTGAAATTAATGTTCCAAATTTATCTGCCATTTAGCTCTCCTGAATCAAGCTTACATGGTATGGTAGCAAATCATACTTAACATAGAGAAGGAAAAAGGAAACCAATACCTCTCTATCCCTTAAATGACAACATCATTTAATCATCAGTTTTGTTGTGAGAGTATAATATATTCGTATAATCTTGGGTACAAACTTTTAGAAGTAATATATCACTGTGTTGTAGCCAAAATAAACCAAATCAAATTTAATCACATGTATACTAATATACACCCCATTGTTAAGTGATATGGTCTCTAAAGTGAAATCTAAATACATGTCAAATAGCTAGTTAAAAGTGAACGTATTAGTAATTATAATTTAAATATATATNAAAACCAACCTCAGTACAACAGCCGACCGAGATTCGAACCTCGATCTCCCCGTCATATGCAGTCTAGTCTACTGCAAGAGTAGCGCGTTAGACCACGTGGTCAACAAAGCGGGAGTTATACATATGAAAATATGTTTAAACGGATAAAGCTATATTTGATAATCTAATATAATTAATAAAAATAGGTTAAAAGAGTTTTAAATTCTTAATAGTTACAAGTTCAATGGTGTAACTATAAGGTGGTTTAAATTCTTTTATCTAAGACCTACAAATCCAAGGTGGTATAGTATTTAAAGAAATGAAAGTCATCGGAAAATAGTTCCATTTATGAAAATATTTGGGACATATACCTAATAATACTATATTATTTTAATATTCTAAACACAGAATGTCTTTACATTGCAATAAGGAATGCACTGACATGTTGTCTGGATAAATTATAAAACTAAATTTATACTCACCACACTCTTTAGAAGTTCCTCTTTCCTGTCTTCAGGTAATTGACCCTTTTTTGTTCTTATTAAAATAAATATTCTTCCAACATTAGGACAGCTCCTTAATAGTTTCTCAATGAGGACCTTCCCCATGAAACCAGTTGCTCCAGTAACTAACACATTGAAGTCTCTGTAGAATTCCTGGATAGGTGTACCTTTAATGTTAGCTGCATGTTCTTTTGCTACAAACTCCCTTTCCGTTATGTGTTTAGTCTCAATATTCATTTTTCAACTATGATAAATAAAAACAAACACAAATCCTAATATTAATTCCGTATTCTACTTGTTTCTACCCGTAACTGTCCCAACAACTTTTACTTCGGAATATATAAACACAAGCTCATGAATAAAATTTGCAGTTTATTATTTATTCAAGGTTTGATAAGAGTTGTGTTTCTTGAATGCATATAAAGAATTTTAACGTGACATAGCAGCAAAGGCATACAAGTTAAAATTTACCAAAGTATAAAATTTGAAGCGTAGCAATTTGAATTTGGTCTTAAACAAGCCATTCTAAATTTTATTTAAAATTGTTTAATGATAAAATTATACAATTTTAATAAGTGATGATTGTGTGAACAAATCACAAAACTGGCCCATACAATTTTTAGAATTATAGTATCAGTTAAAATGCTTGTATGACTGAATTCAGTGTAACATACACTTTTAGTTCCACGCAAGAGGGTATTAAAAACTAATATTTCAATATTACTGTCCATTTTAATAATAATGTCCGTTTAAAAAAACAAACAAATTTAAGTCCCAATTACCACATGAGCTAAATTATCTATTATTGTGTTATGCGTTGGCCTGAATTAATCATAATTAAATGTAAACATTTACAATATCCCATAAGATATTATTTATTCACAGGTTGTAGGCTAACAATATTGAATGTTTATTTTATTAAGCAAGGAAGATGTTGCAAAAAATGCAAACATTTGACTATAGGCGATTGAAGAAATTATCTTAAATGTGAAAACTGAAAAGACTACGCATATGCTCACACAGAAAACACAGATTGAGATTGATAGTTTAGAGTAGGACATATCATTTGATGAAGCTAGTAAGATTAAATAATTAGGAATAATTTTAACAAGCATTGACGATATTAGATTGGAAACTAGGAAAATAATAAAATAGGGAGATTCATGCTATTACTTACTCAATAAGTTGTTGACATATCAACTGCTTTCAAGGAATATAAAACTCAGAATATACTAAACAATAATCATACCGGTTGTTCTTTATGAGTGTGAAACGTGGACCCGTAAATCGCATTTAGGAAACAAATTCAGTCTGTTCGAAAGCAAGATAATTAGGAAGATATTTGGTCTCAATAGAGATTTGGCTTTTGGAGAATATATTAGGTTACATAGTGATGATTTGCATGCACTGTACATATCACAAGATATTGTAGGGATAATCTTCCCTTGTATATTACGGTGGTCAGTACAGGAAACGCGAATGGGAGAATCTAGAATCGTGTTCAGGGTATTGAATACTAAGCCCAATGGGAAGAGACAATTAGGAATACCTAGATTCAGATCGGAGGATAAAATTAAAATGGACTTGAAAGAAATAGTTTGTAATTAGTTGGCTTGGAAAGAGCTATCTAAAGATAGCGATAGGTGACGTATTTTTGCAAGTATGGCCGTGAACTTACGAGTTACTAAAGCCATATAACAAGTATTAGTTGGCAATTATGAATGGAGCTAAGTACCATTTACCTGTTACTTGAAAGATATACTGTCGAGTCTAAAATGCAGGGCAGCCTTGAACTTAAATTTGAGCCCGGGTGAACCTTGATTAAGCACTCACTCCTCTTTAACGTCCTATAAACTTGAAAGTAACTCGTCACAAGATGGATGAATTTCTTATGTACATGCCAACTGGTTCTAACAGGGACACAACGGCAAAGAAAATTAGTACAATATCACTATATAATCTATGTATGATTAAAAATAATTATTATTTGTAGTTTTTTAAGACAACATCGGTGGCATGGCACCCCTAGATCTCGGCGACCCGGGCAGTCGCCCACCTCATTCGCCGTTTGGGGCGGCCCTGATAATATGTTCATATATACATTGGATATAGGATAAAAATATAATGTAAAAAGAAAACAATAATGTAGCCATATTTTATAAAAGTAAGTTAAATAAGAATTAAATGTGTAGATTACTTATCATACAAATTTAGATTAGTTCATTAATATTTTAAATAATCAAACAGGTTTTACTTTCTCATATCAAGAGAAGGTATTGTAATCATGAAAAAAATTGATATCAATATTATGATGAACATTTAAGTTTTATCTGAACACGATCACAAAGAATTTGATTTTACCATTTTTCTGTCTGTCTGTTAGGCTATTCTGTCTCTGGCCCAGGATCAAAAATTAATTGATGAACTTTTTCAAACTTGATTTATGTATCTTATACCACAACAATATTTTTTTAACCTAGCCCTTCAATTAAGGGTAGTTTACTAATTAATAACTAATTGAATTAATTTTTTTAAATGGCTTTAACTATTTTGTATACCTATGATATGAATTCTATGACAATTAGCACTTTATAATTTGTGTTTAGACTAAAATTTGTTGAAGGGTCGTTTGCAAATGGGAAATTTCTGTAAGTTCTAAATATTCCGAAAATAGCTGGAACGTTCTCTTAGTACTGCTTTTCCAAAAACTTGAAATATTTTAAAATAGTTGTAAAGATTTGCTTCCAAATATGTAACTTGGGAATTTTAGACATTACAAATAACACTATCTACTTTTAAGGGGGTGGGAGATTGAAACCCCTTTATGGGTTATTTACTAATGACTTATATTTCCAACACTTGGAATATCAAAAAAAATAATGGCCCTAGCCAATTTCTTCTAAATGGGTATATTAGGAATATTTGATGTGACAATTAACAGGTTTTTTTTTGTTATGGAGGTAAATATTCACTTATGGGTAGTTTACTGATGACCATATTTCAAAAAACTGTAAATATTTGTAAAAATGGCCCTAATTATTTGGTTATAAATGGGTATCTTGGAAGTGTTGGAAATGAAAATGACAAATAAAGCCTCCTACTTTTCTGGGAGAAGGGGAGGGGGGGAATTGGGTTTTGGATTGGTTACTGGTGTCTTTAAAAAAAATCTAAATTTAAATAAATCTATTTAGCGATTTGGTTTAAAATTCACATAGGAGACTATCTTATGTTATAAATAATAATGTGTATTTATTTATCAAAAATAAATTAATTTAATGGTATTTTACTCAAGATATCGAAATTTTGAATGTTTCGGATACCTTTTAAATTGAATTAAAAATGAAAATTTGAGAATAGTTCAACATAATGAATACAAATAGGTTTTTATTTTTTTCAAATAAGTAATTTTAGGATGGTTAACAAAAGTTTCGAAAATTTAAATTCTGTGTATAATATATCAACATTTTGGTTACGAATTTATTGTTGAAGTATTATTATTTTGATTAGCAGGGTAATGTATTTGTTTTTGCTTTTTATGATATAAGCATACTTAAGAGTTTTAGTATAATTTACTCAAAAACTGATATTTTAAATTATTTATTAAAACATTATACCCTTTATAAATATGTTTGTACCATTGTATGATACAATTTATTTTTATTTGTAGAGATATGCCCCTACTGTTTTCATTAAAATAATCGTGTTTGAGATTATTTCTTTAAATTACATATATCACCAATTTAAATTTTCAGAACCTTATCACTTCCTTGTGTTTAGACGACTTATGAACTTGTGTTGATATTTATTTATAAACATATTTGATATTTACAACAAGGGACCGTTTATGTTGTGGACTCTTCGTATAAATTTCTGAGTCAGCTATCACCAGCATAAAAAAGTTTGTTACATTTCCTCGCAGCTGACACATTTTTTAGTTTATAAAAAAGAAATACCAGGTTTTAGTGGTATTCTACTATTGAAAAAAGTAATATATGAAGATGGCAATCGAGTATATTTCAACTTCACATTTCAAGTGAAACTATATAAAATATTTTAAATAGAAATACAAATAAATTTTAAATTCGTAATAACTATATGAACATGACACAATATTTAACATGATGAACTCAGTCTTTTTTGAATGAAGGGATGAGGCTTACTTTTCGCATAACTACTGGTTAAAAATTGTGATTTTATTGAGTTTATATATATAGATCATCTGACCTGAGGTTTAGCTACCAACAAACTGAAATCAAATAACTCCACTTAGTGTTACAGCATTATATATTGTAACAAGATAAGTTCATTACTTAGCGTATATTGGGACTTTAATATAAATATAATATATTTAACCTGCATTACATTTATAATTTTGAAGTAAACAAAATTTGATAATTTATATAATGGTTTAAAAATAATGTTGAGTAAATGATTTAATAGTCATGAAGAAATATTATCCTTCAGGTAGTAAGCTAATGACAAAGCGTATCGAGATTCTGTTTTAACTAAACACTTTGGCGTTTTGTCTCTTTGTCTCTCTAACAAGATATTTGTTCCGAAATAACTGCAAAATGTGAAAACCATTATGTGGAGAATTCCTTAAAATTATGTCAAACCAATGTTTTTATCTGGTTATTTTTTCAATGTGGTTGCCACTTAAATATGTGTATCATGAATACGTGGTATTCTACACATGTGTGGAATAATTTTAAGTTGGGAGCGCAGTGAACACATGATAAGAGTGGTGTTTTTTCAATTCTTATATCAAAATATTTTTCAACCAAGATAATATATATTGATATATTAGAAATATATAGTAAATTTTCTTCTCATAGTGATATAAACTGTCATTGAATATTTGTATAAATCATATAATGTTATTTTTATAATAATACTAATGTACTAATTCATACTGTGACTAATGTAATCTAAGATATTTAAAAGGAGAATGTAAACGTAATCAGCATTTTAATTAGAAACAATAAATAATTAATATAATTAATCAATTAATATATATAGAGTTAATTTGTCAAGAAAATTACTTGTCTTCGAAATGGTGTTAGTAATATATTTATGAGTTTTTCATTCCCTATACATGATATTTTTACTCGACATGTTTATTGTAACATTTATCAAATATTTTACTATAATAATTCAATTTAATTATTAGCATTTAGAAGCTTATTTTACACCAAGTCTCCCTAAAAATTCTAACTGCTTACTGTACACACTTAATTAAAGTTATAGTGTAGGAGTTAGGAGTGTATAGATAAGAGAAAATTTATCAGCAGTTTTGTGGAGGTAGATTGACAAACTATTTAGAAATATAACTTTCACTATGTCTAGTATATAATCGAACACCAAGCTTCACATCACCGAAAATCTTAAGAAGATAAGCCTCACGTTTATTTATAGTTCCCTCTTATTTTTCAAACTAGATTGGGTGATATATATTATTTCAACATTGGAACCATTTCTTCGCATACTTTTGGATGTGAACTAATTTTTTTGATAAACGAATATAATAAGTCTATCCTTTATGCATTTACTAATAGATTAAATAGTGAAGTCATATCCGTTGGCTGTACAAAGGGTAATTAAATTGGTTTATGATAATACGTATTTTTAACATTCTGGTATGTTACGTAACAGATATTTATTTTAATAGAGTGAGTGACTATTGAGGGCAAAGCTAAGGTCAAGGTAGCAAACTTACTGCACAATATTTGACGTAGATTTCCTATCTTTTTTATATTTACTCTATAGCAGAAAATAGTGTTAGTTGGCTTAGTATTTAATGACTTAATATATTATCTGAAAGAGTAAAGTACTGAGATTAAGTTTGAGAAAATGTTTCAGAATTTATTTGAACTAAAGAAAGACTGAAATATCATATTAGTAGCAAGAACAGTCTTCAACATATTCTGCCTTTTTTTTACAGATTCCAGAGATTAAATAGTTACGTATGAAACGTTACTTTCAAACGATTAGCAATAAATGTAAAGTTAAGAAATATTTTGTTTAGTATAAAATGTATAGGTTTTATGGAGAGGAAAAACATGTTAAACCTACAAATTTAATGTCGAACTATATTTTTATTAATTTTAAATATGTTAACACCCCTTACTAAAATTAACAATGAATTTGACTAAATACATTATTAATAACTTTAAAATGATAATATCTTTGCATGGATATTATATTTTTAATTGGTTTCATTAATTTTCTTAGTCAGGTAATACACAGCTATTTGAACTAATATGAATATTAGTATTCACTATATATACACCCCATTCATGAATTTTCCTAATTCATTGATCAGACAAATTTGAGCACATTTCATGAACTGGACGCTCTTGACCATTTCCTTGAAAAAGCTAGAAAAAAAATTCCAATGGTGTAGCGTTTGTGTTGCCCAGTTCTCGAAGAAGTTATTTCATGAACTGGGCAACCCCTATCGTTACCCGATTAATCAATTGGACGGCTTTTTGCCCTATCCATGAAATGAACAATAGAAGAACAGGTTTGGTCTTAAAGAGAATTTAACTTTTAATTGTTTTAGAATGTGAAGCTTGGATTAGATAAGATAATATCTTAAAACAAACTAAAGTTACTCTTGTAATTAATATAATAATAATCAAAAGATTATTAAATGCAAAAGATTTAGTGGTATTTTTGCCTAGTTTGTAAAATGGTCAATCGAGGAGGCCAATTCAAGGCATAAGCAAATATTTCACAAATCATGAAATGGAGAGTTTCACTATTGCGTTGTAACGTTTATAATTTAAAATAACTATCTGGCTGCCTATTCAGTAATCTATGGCCAGTAACTATCAATCTAGTTGTATTTATTTGGTGGAGTGGTTGGAGAACTTTAAAGAGCGCTCTTATTTTAGTTTGTGATTTCAAGTTGTTGTATCACAAATCTGAATAAATGATAGTTCAACAACTTATTGTAATTAAATTTAAATTTAGCTACTTTATTTTATTGCATCAGAAACTCGAAAGCTCAGTGCCACACTTAGAAAAGTATGACACCTATCTCTATCTTCAGCTAGTTATATCCAGGCAGTCTCATTACACAATATCTTTTTCAGGTTATTACATTCTTACATTGCATAGCGAGTTTCATTTTTCATTCGCCTCACCAGTGGCTACATTGAAAAATATGTTGCCAACCTCCATTCTAGAATTTACAATTCGAGTTGCCTGTCATTCCCACCTTAATTTACGACTTTTACGAGTAAAGTATAAGTAAAATATCATTAAGTAACCACCACTAATCTCCAGTAGCCTCATCCCTTTTTTTGGACCAAATATCTTCTCAAGCACCTTGTTTTCCAAACCCCTAAATTTGATTTTGTCATGTAATATAAGAGATTATACGTTTCACATCTGTAGAGAATAAACAGTAAAATTATTGCTATGTTTGTTCTGTATTTTAGATTCCTTGAAATCATAGAAACAAGGAAAACTTATTGACCGATAAATAGCATGCATTTCCTGACTATTATTTCCTAATTTATAATCTATAATCAGTTTGCTAGTTAGAATTGTAACTAAATAGTAAATATTTATACTCATTGAACCTGTCAAATTATATTTTGTTCCCAGTAATTTCTAAATTATCAACCACAATGTGTTATCTGTATGATCATATAAGTAGTCTGTTCAGCGTTCACATCTTAACCTATTTCCTTACTATCTTCTTAAATGTCTGTGTTTCCTGTAACAGCTTTCTTATTATTACCCAACAAAGCTAAATCCTCTAGATATATTAATACATTAGACAAACAAATGGTACGAAACTCCGCACCCACTTTCTCGCACTATATTTTTAAAATGAAGATATTTACACAAAACTCGTAATATATGTGAAACAAAATAACACACTAGCAAACCCAAGCATGAATTGCAATATATTTATTTAAAATATTTTTTGAATCTCGGTTTTTAAATTTTATTGTTTTATTTTTAAGGAATTATGTGCTCGTTTGTATGTTTAGACCAATAATAATGATCTATACTGGCTCCACAATGGTTAACACTTCCTATTAAAAATTTTAATTCCTGTTAAGATTTTAGCAATTTATTAGGTGTTGCACATATTCAGGTCATCTCATTAATATTAAATTCCTCATTTATAATTATTAATTATTTCGACCAATAAAAAAATGTAAATATTGACAATTGAGTCCAAAATAGAGATATATCATTGTTTAAAATACATTTATCCAAAGAGGATAAATGAAAAATAAGACAACATTTTGAGAGACTTACTTGTATTTTATTACGCCATGACATTAGATAATTATTGCATTAACAGCTAAGAAGTCTCCATAACTAAGGCTCACAAAATTATATTAATATAATACCAATATCCCAGAAACTATTGATTTTATAAAAATATATATATAAAGTAAAAGTTTGATATTTTAAATAGTCTTATAATTTTGCAATGACAATTTATTTAAAATATCAAAAAGTTGCGGAGATACGGAAATTTCCGCTTCTGTAAAGTACAATGAAATTAATTTTCATGGGAGAATGAAATTAGCCATTATATTTTAAATTTTAATCAACTCCTAGATATGAATTTTAATCAAAATCTTTAGAGCCAGTTTTGAGGACTTCCATTTTTTCTTTTGTTTTTTACTAAACTACTTTTAATTATAGGGTCAAACAGGCACACAAAGTGACGTCATTACAAAAACCACTTTTTGGGGTTTGGGGGATAATGAGACGTCGACATCCATTAACATTTCGGGTTAGATTTTTATTTTACGGTCGCAAGTGTTAGAAAAGTTATATATGTGTATATATATATATATATGAGAGTGTAGCTTGAAAGTTATAGTTTTTATAAAATTATGTTTCAAAGAAAAGATTTGTATTATAAATAGCCCTACATATTTGCGACGATAAGTAATTTCATATCTCAAATAATTTCGGAGTTATGATCAAAATAAGAACATACGCATCAGACCGGAACAATTAAAGTCATTTTGCTGAAATATTGAGAGTAGCTATTTTGTTTGGAATATTTATTAATGTTTTGAAATGAAATTTAATTAAAATCTTTAGAGCCGATTTTGAGTAAATCGATATTTTATCCTTTTGCCTTTCATTTAACTACCCTTAGTTTAAGGGTTGGTATACAATTTCAAAAATCCCTAAGGGCAACCCTATGAAAACCCTAGACACCAAGTCCCAACCCAATCGGTAAAATAGTTTAGTATGTAGTTGGAGGTACAGACAATGAAACGGAAATTCAAAAACAACTCTTACTGTTTTAGGGAGTCATGAAACGTCAAGATTCATCAAAATATCGAGTTAGATTTTTTTGACGATCACAATACCTTCTCTACCTGTAAGATAGGGAGAAAGTAAAAAAATAAATGTTACGGAGCTCCACACAGGCTTTCTCGCTCTATTGTTCAAAAATGGAGATATTTACTCAAAGTTTGTAATATATGCGAAACGAAATAATATATAATAGCAAACCCAAACCTATATTGATTGCACTATACCTATGTAAAACATTTTTGAGTCACAGTTTTAAAATTTATAATTTTATTTTTAAAGATCTTGTGTCTTCATTTGTATGTTTGGACCGATAAAAAGGATCAATTTTGGGTCCACAAGGGTCTTCACTTCATATTAAAATTTCGACTTCCGGTAACATTTTCGAAATTTTATTAGGTGTTGCACATCTTCATATCATCACATTGCTATTAAATTCTTCATTTATAAATTTTGACCATTAAAAAATGTAAATTTTACTATTGAGTTCAAAATAGAATGAGATCATTGTTGTACAAACATTTCTCCTAACTGGTTAAAGGAAAATTAACAAACCTTTTGAGAGACTTACTTTTATTTAATTACTCTAAGGCATTGGAGAAGTATTGCGTTAAAATTTAAGTAGTATCTCTTTACAACTAAAGCTCTCAATTTTTTATAAATGTATTTGCCAATATCTCAGAAACTGTTGGTTTTATAAAAATTTATTTCAAATAAAAGGTTTTATTTTTAATAGTGCTACAATTTTGCAACGATACGTTATTTATTATCTCTAATAGTTGCGGAGACACGGAAATTTCCACTTCAGTAAAGAACCATAAAAGTCATTTTATTGGGAAAATTAAAATAGTCAGTTTATTTATAATCTTAATCAACGCCTAGGTACAAATTTTAATCAAAATCGTTTGAGCCGATTTTGAGAAAATCGACTTTTCCACTTTTCGCCCTTTATTTATATGAAAAATATGAAAACAAACAAATTATTAGCCCAACTTTTTGGTGTTATGAAAGAATACTATAAATTATCAATAATCTAAGCTCACAGTTGAGGAGTTTAGATTTTTAGCAAATAATTTTTTCTATTGTATTTTGATTTGTTTCGGCCACCGGCCTACTAAGCCTGTCGTGGCCTACAGATGAGTAGCGGGCTGCCTCTTGTATATCCTCAAGTAGACCTTGTTTAGCCTTTATTCTAGAGAGAATAGGAGTACAGGATGTACATGCGATAGAAGAGGACAATTTTAAGTTTAAACAGACACAAAGATAGACGGAATTACGAATACCACTTTTTAGTGTTCGATGGAGTCATGAGACTTTGACATCCGTCAACATTTCAGGTTATATTTTTTTTAAGGTCTCAATACCTTACCTTTTGTGTTCAAAAAGTTAAAAATATAAATATTTTCGTATAGCTTGAAAGTTATTTATTTTATAAAACTATGCTTCGCATAAAATATTTTTATATCATATAAATCTACATATTTGTAATGATAAGTATGTTTATATTTCAAACAGTTTTGGAGATATGATAAAATATGATAATTTACGCATCAGACAGGATTCCTTAAAGTCATTTAGCCAAAATATTGAGAGTAGCCATTTTGTTTTGAATATTTATAAATGTTTAGAAAAGAAACTTAATCAAAATCTTTAAGGCCAATTTTGAGAAAATTTACATTTCTCTTATTTCCCTTCTGTAAACTACCCTTAATTTTAGGGTTGGATAGCCAATTATAAAAATGCCTCAGGGAAACCCTATGTAAACCGTAGATACCAAGTTTTAGACCAATCGGTAGAATAGTTTAGGCTCTAGTTGGAGGTACAGACAGACGGAAATTCAAAAACAATTATATTTCGGATTCGGGGGGTCTTGAAACGTCAAGATTCATAAAAATCTCTAGTTCGATTTTTTTGACAACCACAATTCTTTCTTTACCTGTAAGATAGCATGAAAGTAAAAAAGAAAAGACATTTATTTAATAAAGTAGATGATAACAAGAAATGCCATCAAGGTTTTCGATAACCTAAAAATGAGACTAGTCGTTAAAGTAATATGGTTTGGAGGAATAAAAATTGTAACCCTTCACAATAAGAGATCACACATTTATTTATTCACTGTGCCTAAATTTTTTCCCTATAAATCAACTAATAAACCAACAGTGGTGGCTCGTAGCTAAAATTAGTGGGGTTGCTGCTCCAAAATTCTGTAGCCTTAGTTCTAAAATTGTGTAAAAGAAAAAATTATGTATAAAAGGAAAATGTATTCAGAAACTTGATAAAATCTTATCAAAAAATACTTTTTTACTTACTCTAACTTAAATTGTTACAGTTCAAACGTGATCTATTCATTTAAAACTGAAATCGTTTCTTCTTGATTTAATTTTGGTAAAAAGTTCAATAATTTTCTCCTTGATCTCTGGATGAAAATTTAGGAATTTTTTCTCCATTGAAAGTACTGAGAGCAATATTTAGTATTTCCGAATTCATAGTGCTTCTTAATTTATTTTTTTTATTCTTTTCAATGATGAAAAGCAGCGCTCTCTGCCTCTGATATAGTCATGGGGATTTTCAAGAGGATTTTTTTTATCAGTTTCCTAATTTCACTAAAAACACCATCTAGATTATTTTCCAAGATAAATTTCAACAGCTCAACTAATTTGAAAAATTCATGAATACAGTTCTACAATAGAATACTTTTAGTTCAATTTCAAACTTTTCTTTGTTTCATCAGATAATCTTCAGTGGTCAGTACTATCTCTTTTGTGGGATGTTCATTCTTAAATCTCGTGAAGCAATTCTTGTTGAACAATTTAGCAGCTAAAAAGTGTTTAGTGGAAGAATATCTGTCCATTATATCAACACACACACATACACACATATATATATATATATATATATATATATATATATATATAGCCACACACTTCCCTAGCTTCTGCCATGAATGTCTTTGAAAGATTCTCACACTACTTTCAGTTTCTCAATTCTAAAATAGCAGTTTTGGAATTAATTATATATTAATTAACTTTAAAAACAATAATTTCTCGAGATTACATTTGGTTTTAAATTATTTCATCATGAGGCATAATCTGATGAAAAAGCTCTGACCAAAACTTTATATTATCATCATTCAGGTATTATGAAATTCCTGTTTCTTATGCAATGGTTTGATCTGCATTTGATATTGACTATATTTTAGTAAGGCAGTTTTTTAAAGGTTGTAAATTTTCATGAACTCTTTTTATCGTCCGTATTTTGAAATTCCACCTTGTAGAGGATGGACGTGTAATGCTGACGTCCATATATTTCTTGATAATGGAATCACGTTGTGGTGATCTTGATAAGAATGTTGGAATAACAAGAATGTTAGAAAAAATAATTCTTGTGTTTCGTGTAATAGTTGCTGCATTTCTCATTATTAAATTAAGTATATGTGCATAACAGTGAATGAAATGTGCATTACCATAAACTGCTTTTATTTTTGCTTGAACTCCTGCTTTATTGCCTTTCATGACATTTGCACCATCAAATGTCTGAGATATCAGTTTTTGTCCATTTCCTTGAAGGATTATGTCCAAATGTTCAAAAATACTTGTTTATATGCCATCTGGAGTTTTATTTTCTGGAAAAATCATCCCTCAAAACGCTCAAATATTTCTCCATTCAATTCGTACCTTATAACAAGGACCATTTGAGTGTGTTCCGAAACATCTGTTGTGGCATCGGTCATGACAGCTACAAAGAAAGCTTTTCTAATTTCCGTCCTTATCTACTCATGGTATATTTGTAGCAGACAGTCAAGTATCTCATTATGAATTGTTTGAGAAACACCTTTGAAGGCTGAACTGATTTCTAAGTGATTCTTCATTTCTGAATCTAATTTAGAGGCAAAATTTACTAATCCTCTAAATATCCCTGGATTTACTGAATCGTATTTTTCATCATGTCCACGTAAGGGAGTTTCAAAGTTCCCACAAAAGTAAATGCAGTCTATTATTTTGGATAAAATTTCACGGTTCTTTTTAACTTTTATAGTATGCTCATTGATTGAAAGTCTGTATGCCTCACTAAATTTCTCATTAATACTTGCGGTTCCTAAAAGTGTCAGTAAAACAACATTATCAACGTGCTTCTTTGACTTCTCATGCTTTAAAGATTATTCTTTCATTTTGTTTATATTTATAAAACCATCCTTTGTCCACGGTACATAACCTCCAAACAGCAAACACGGGAAGCAAAACAGTGCATTTTTTTATTTCAAAGCCGCAAAGCCAACTTTTCCTTTGGTACCATTCAGAATTAAAGCTACGAATATATTTCTGGTTGTTGCTCTTGCCTAGCTGAGATATTAGAATATCAGGTGTTGAACGAACTCTTTTCTTGACTGTAACTTTCTCATGGAGAGATAGCTGTGAAAACTTAAGCTGTTGAAGTTCACTTACAGTCACAGAACTTATTTCTTGGGGGTGCAGGCCATGGTTAATGTTTTCTGTTAAATAAAATAACCAAAATATGGAACCAAATAGAATATGTAGAAGCAGAATAATAATCAATTTCTACACTCTTCTACACTTTATTACATTCAAGAATATGGTACACGGTTTTTAGGCACAACACACGCTGAGTAAAATAAACTTCCACTATCACGCCAGAGCCAGCACTTCGAGAGCAACAGTGCTCATTCTACATGACAAATCCGCCTTCTTACCCAACCCCTCCTATGTGCACATGCGCACAACAGTCAAACACCACGTCACTGGCACTGAGAAGCGCACAGTTCCATATAGAGATTTTTGTATGTTTTCATAAACTGGGGAATGGCTACTGAAGTACTGACATTAAGCTTAGGGAATATAATATATTGTACTACAAAAATAAAGAAAGAATTAGAAAAAAAAGGACTCATGATATTAAATGTTATTGATATTATCAAGTGGAAATATGGGGTGCTGCAGTTCCACGGTGCCTATAATTGAGCCACCACTGAAACCAACACCAAAAATTTGTTTCTAATTACCATGATCTCATATTATATGAACTATATTTTGGTTACATTCGCAAACTTATTACACTTCACAAGTCAATGGAGTGTTAAAATAGCCTATTCAAATTAGGCTACAGCTTTAGCGTCCGTGAAGGCGTGAGGAGAAAAATTGAAGTATGTTGTTGTGCGCACACGCATGAAGTTCCCCACCTCAGTCAACTCTTCCAGCTGAGCGAAACAAGCATTAATTACGTGATCATCTCGCACAACTATACTAAACAGAAACTAATCATGGGTAAACTAGACATCTCCTTAAGGGTGTTGAAGAGGTTAAAAAAATCGACATCTAAGATATTCTCCACTTCGTGATCAATTACGATAGAGTTGATTGATATAACCATCCCTACCTCTCCAATATCGAATGGATCCGGTAGAAGCTAATATTTATTGTCAATCGGAGTTTGTCTTCCTTGGATGGAGAGTAATAACACTCCACTTTTAGATGGTTATTGCATAGTAAGAAATGTTTACTTAGGTCCTTGATCAGACCAGTCTGTGATAAGTGACATTTTTACAGATAGGTTACAGCTTTCTTTCTTAAGATTTACGCTCTCCCTCTAATGCTACCCTTTAACTTGTTCGCTGGTAGGAATGGGGAACTATGGAGTAAACTCAGGTATCGAGTATCTCAGTTACTAAAAGGCTGGCTGGGTTCATTGAATCGTTTTAAGACGGGAATTTCTTCTTTATGAAAATAAAAACTAATTGAAGGCATTTTATATTATTTCTTACATACGCTTTTTCAACTTATTATAACATGCACTTTATTTACTGACTAATTATATCAGCGCATGAATTGCAAACGAGCTTAAGAATAATGTTTAATTGGAAATAACTTTGAAATGACCTTTGGATTTAACGGCAACTTGTAACTTGTGGTTTAATAGTTTCTGCCTTGAAAGGTGCCAGCCCCACTAGGATTATGGACAACTGAGAAGAGAAAGAGAAGGATTTGGGTGGGGTTGCTGTACTTTGGAAATGGGCTACAGCTCATTTATTAAGTATCATGGAAATAATTGAAATTTCTTTCCTTTTTCTTGAGGATAGTAATTCTATTTGCTTGTTAACTTCCCGTAAAAAAAAGAGAAAAAATTATTTTAGATATTCATTCGTATCAATTTCTCAAAATGTAATCTATACTGAACATTATGTTATTACAATAGGTAGGTATAAAAAAACAGTTTTGACGTGGTTACGCCACTAGTGAAGCATTTATTTACAAAAGTATGAAATTTAATGTAACAAACATAAGTAATGCATTTTTATTTTATCAATTTTGCAATACATTTTAATTGCTTAGCCATAACTAACCACAAACACACATTTTTGTTTATAAAGTATAAATAAATCTAAACACACTATTAACGTAGCTGATAATTAATTAATTATAAATATGGCTTTTTTGTTTGATATTTCAAGTGATGACAAACTAATTTTGACATGTCTACTGTTTGATACTTTACCCAAAGTAAAATCTTGCTAAAATTGAATAACCAACCGTATTTGTGTGATTTTTTCTTTCAACTTTGTATTCATAGTTTTTTTAACCTATTAGAACTAAAATTACCCATAAAATCTAATGTTTAGATTTTAATATTCATCGCACACAAATATTTTTAACGTGGTATCTACACTAATACCTTTTTCCTATGAACGCCTAAATATACCAAAAATAGCCGTTTAACACTCGAAATGAAACCGTTATAGATGAACCAAATTTAGTTTAGACAAGAGACACCACTTACTTGATCACATTTGACCAAAAAGTGCCGGTTTGGTCGAGTAACTTAGATAACTTAGATAACTTATAACCATGAACGATGATAGAGGAAACCGGCCTCAGTACATACGCACGACAGGGATTCGAATCCCGGCTTCTCCTGACACCATTTATTTATTTAGTTAGCCAGTAGTATCCTGTGATATTCTTATTCCTTTATAAATGCATGTCTCATAATCAGATTGACTCTATATTAAATAATTATTTTCACGCCTACCGTCATTAACGATCACCTAATATAATAGTTTAATTTTGAATATCAAAAAAAGACAATACGCTATAATATTTATCGTTATTAACAGTTTTTTAATCTCAATTGTATATAGCCAATTTAAAACAATAAGCGTGTCTGAAAATTAATATTACACCATCGACGATGATACCATTAGTATTTGTCCGATTCTATTTCTATATAAATTAGAAAGGATGGGTCAATGGTTCTCTGGTGAAAGGGGTATTGGTTCATATATATATGGGGGTGATTTTAGAGCAGCCTGTCTTCTTCTTCTCTTGAAAATTAGCTACGGAGGGAGTGACTATAAAGACGATGGAGCATTCAACAAAATCGACATCAAGTATTTCAATTCTCTTCAGTTTGTATTAAGCCATTCTGTAACATAGCTTAAAAAAGAACGCAATTTAATTTTAAATTGGATGTGTATTTACCAGGGTTAAATTTCTGACTGTTAAGGGCTAACATTTGTGTAATTTATTTATAAACCAAGTTTGATTCAAAATTTTGATCTAATCTATTATCGGACATTATATGGTTGATTCAGCTATTTAATTTACGTTGGATGTTTATTTGCCTTGGTTAAATTTGTGACTGAAATAAACGCTTCCTCTTTTAAAATTCTATTTCTAAATCTATGTGCATTGAATAACATTTGCTTAATCTAATCCTAAGCCGTGTTTGGTTAAAAAAAATGTTGAGCTAAGCGATTATCAGACATCATCTGTCTGATCCCCCTTATATTCTCAACATTGCCTTTCTATTACTCTCCTTTGCTACTTGGGAATTTTTCTAATTTCAAAATGCTTAGAGTTGTGTAAAACATTGCGCCCTCCTCCCCAAATATATTTCGTTCAACGCCCCTGATAAAGAGAGGTTTAAAGATGTCCGTTTACTGAGCCTTATGATGGAACTCGATAGATCTAATGAAATAACCTTCTCATCCTCTGAAATTTCTTTAGTTTCATGTTGGTCCGGCCATTCTAGCCTACATTTTATACAAAGGTGTGGGTTTTCACAATATTAAAAATAGGCTATCTACAATATTATAACGTAATGATTATTAGGACTATGTAATCAAATAGCTTGATTTCTACATATTAATTTATAACAGATAAATTATTGATAACTGTACCAGCACATAAGATACCTGTATTAGAGTGATTGTGATGAATTTGTTTTTTAAAGAT
Source organism: Timema monikensis (assembly GCA_902151445.1). Taxonomy (NCBI): domain Eukaryota; kingdom Metazoa; phylum Arthropoda; class Insecta; order Phasmatodea; family Timematidae; genus Timema; species Timema monikensis. Next base: position 2,852 of record CABFVZ010002496.1, on the reverse strand, counting down.
AAATTAGTATTGTACACAACAGAAGTAATCGTTGAAATAAGTGGAAAATACGTGCAAACAACCAACGTAAATTAAAAATTAACAATTAACACATTTCTTGATATTATTATGGCAGAAATAGATAATATTATCAATAATTATATCACTAATAAACTTTACGTTTTTAAGATTTACTTAGATTTTAAATTGAAACAGACAAAAAAGCTCCACAACCAAAATATACTAACCTTTTTTAGCCAACACTGGAAAAAGAAAATTAACTAACTCTAACTTAAGTTCCTAAACATACAATAGAGAGAAGCAGGTAGAGATTCATGGTTCCAAAATTGCTCATAGAGCGCAGCATAGGTAAGAAATCAGCTTAAGAAAATTTCATAGAGCGCGATAAACAAAAACAATTATATGATAGAATATACGAGTCAAATTTAAGACGCTTTAACGTCTACGTTTGAATATGGCCCATGATCACCGATGGTAGTTGTAGTACCAGGTGTATATAACCACCCTACATTAATATTATCATATTAAACTAAACAAAGATTCCTGTTTTGAATTCAATCTTCAAGGACAATTTCCAAAATATTTAAATTTGCTACAACTTGCTCTAAGTAAACCACCCTCAAATTAATTTTATTTGGATAGGTAAAAGTAAATTACTATTGATATTTAAAATAGCCTTAATTGTAATATTGCTCAACTAGGTTTATGATACTGTGTTCGTCTAGCACGGGTGGGGTTCAGTCGGCCCAATAATGTTAGTTTTACTGTGGATTCACACGTTCGCCGAAAAAATTAGCGCAGAACAGAAACGTAGGCACGTGACGCGCTCAAAGCCAATCATAGATCTTTCGCTTAATCGGTGCGAGCTGTTCCGCTGAAGTTCAACTATTCTCTCAATTATCCGCTCTGCTAGAGAAGTTTTCTCCCTCGTCTAACCACACTGGGGTTGGTGCAATTCGGGCTCGGGATTAGTGAATGCTTTTCAAACCCTTAGTGAAGGTCAATTATTTGGTGCAATAATTCGGGTCTTCCCTTTAAAGGGATGCAACTACATTTCTCTTAACAGGTAGAGGGAGGGGGGTTATTCCAGAACACATTAATTATTTGATTTTTTTACACTGTGCTTAGTCCTACTTTTTTCCCAACCCAAGACAATGACCAAGACAATGTATATGGTTGACTCTGTCTTTTATAGGTTTTAACCCAGTTAAACTTTCTTTTTTACTTTGAAAAAATGCATAAAATAGTATTATATAATATTCATTTTAATTGGCTAAATATATTTATAATAGAGTACTAAAAATAACAAATTCATTTAAATCCTTTTAACATCGCATGTGAAACTGGCCAATTCGTTCGAGTACAGGTAGGTATTAGCTTGTCTTAGGTTACAAACTGCACTTGAATAAATCACGACTTTTTAAAGCAATGTAATAGTAGCAAAATAAAAGGAAGTAGGCTACGTAAAGACTTCATAAAAACACTAATCAAATACAAATCTTTATTTGCTTTCTTCGTAGAAATAATCATTTTAAAAGTATATTTCATGAAATATGTTGAGTAGCCAAATGTATATAAGACGATCTTGGTTTATGGTTTTATGGAGCAAGCTTTTTATCCACTTAATTTATAAAAAAAACCTAACAAAAATGCATTTACAATAGAAAATAAGAGTTAGTGTTTTCTTTCTTGTGTAGCTTTGTTGGAGCCCCTGTCTTTGGATGTTCTGGGGCAATCATCCCTCACCCCTTAAATCCAGGACTGATCACTGTCGATAAATATGATTTGAAAGTTGTGCGAGAAAATGGTGCTATGTTTAGGAAACGATACCCTCTTTTATTAATTTTTTGTTTTTAACGTAGGTTAGCATCGAGAAATTACGGCATTTGAAAAGTTAGAAACGGGCTCTGTGAGTGCCCTACTAAAGGCATCAAGCTGAAGTGATACAGAATGTTTGTGAAAGGGAGACTATGATCTAATATCGGAAAATGTGTGCCTTCATTTTCTTTCGGGGTCCTTGTTTCGTAGATTTTAGATACGTAAGTTGGGACATTATGTTATGTACTTCTAAAGAGCTCTTACTATTTACGTTTTAGAGAAGATGTATCAGAAAATTGAAAAAAAAAGGTCATTAATATATATTATATATTCATGAGCATATGGTTTATTGTATTTAATTTTACACTTTTATAGAGCAAAATATTGGAAGTGCCACACAGAAGTGCTTGAATATACTCGGGTCTCTTTACATGCCAGTAGCTAGTACGCCCTGGTAAATCACTCTGAGATCACGCTCTGATTGGCCGAGACAGGTCACTTGACCACGCCTCCTGCTCTCTGATTGGCTGTTATTTTTCCCCCACCCCCTGACCTGGCTTCCCACAACCCTGATCTACTTTCCTCTGATTGGCTGTTATTTTTCCCTCACCCCCTGACCTACTTTCATCTGATTGGCTGTTATTTCCCCCCTCCCCTCCAGCCGTCCAACCACGTACATGTTGGGGAATAATTATCGTTAATTGATTATTGTTAATTAGGAGTGTCACGGCAGACGTGTTGGTTCTTGCTTAATTGGTAGGTGTTTTTTTATTAAACGATTAGGGTGGCGGAAGTGTTGGTTCTTGCTTAATTGGTAAATAATTATTGTTAATTAGAAGTGTCACGGTGGCCTTGTTGGTTGGAGTTGGGCGTTCCTCGCACCATGTCTTGAGACCTTTCTCTATCAAAGGTAGGATGGGGGGGTGTCGGAGTTTTTATTCATGGCTGTCGTGTTGCTGCGACCCTTCTCTATCGAACTTCAGTCGTGTAATGCCAACTTTCTCCTTCACTCCGCTGTTGGTTTTCCCCCCTCC
>CABFVZ010002495.1:43445-112402 GCA_902151445.1 Timema monikensis | reverse complement strand
CCCCCCCCCCCCCCCGAGACCATGCCCCCTACAGAGGCCACCACAGTGGCTCATGAGCCTATTTGATTTTAATGTGTGCCCCAGGCCTATTAATTTATAAAGTGTGCCCCAAGGGTTTGGGTTAGGGAGCGTGCAGTCTTGGGGACACTTTCCGTGACGTGCTGGCATGGGGGTTCAAACTATGGACATTGCCATCCCGGGACCATAACAAAACAGCCAGTGTTTTGAGCTCACCCCTCGGAATCCACAGACTGAGAGCAGTGGAGCCTGATTACTAATGAGTGACCACAACCTTGACATACAGAGCCCCCTCCAATTTCGAAAAGAGCATTTATGGTAATTTTCCGGGTATCCAGGGCATTCAATACATGTTCAATAATGGCCAGCTCCGTGACATGGATCTTTGTGTCACGTGAGCGCTAAGTGTCAGTAACGATGTAATTATTATCTACGGTAAAAGGACTCCTATAGTAGGGCTTTGACCGGAAAGCACAATTACGTCAAGACAAACTTGACAGAAAATTATGTGTGAATATTCTAAGCTGTTCCTCCTACAGATTCTAAACTGTTCTTCCTACCAAACAACTTAAATATATTAATACGGCAAGTCCGTGATCTGATCATAAAGTTTGTATTTTTAAACTGCTATTCCTACCAGAATCATACTATAGTGCTGTTCAATGTTCTCAATATTGTTTGCAAAAAAAGTTTGTATTTGTTCTTTCTGTCAAACAAATTAAATATATTCATACTTCAAGTCAGTGAGATACCAGCTACCGTTAAAGGACTCATCTGATCTTGGAAGAGTATCAAAATTAATTCAATAATAAGGTGTTTTCTTTGCTGATTATGAGGTAATAAAAATGATACCAAACAAATTAAATATATTCGTAAATCAAGTCAGTGAGATACTGACCGCTGGTAAAGGACTCATGTGATCTGCAGATGGTCTGTCTGCTCTTCCTAGCAGAATCATACTATAGTTCTGTTCTTCCTACCAGACAACTTAAATATATTTATACGTCAAGTCCGTGATCTGACCATAAAGTTTGTATTTTTAAACTACTCTTTTTACCAGAATCATACTTTAGTTCTGTTCCATGTTCTCAATGTTGTTTGCAAAAAAAATATAAATTTATATTTCTTCTTTCTACCAAACAAATTAAATATATTCATACGTCAAGTCGGTGAGATACCTTCTGCAGGTAAAGGATTCATACGTCAAGTTATATGATCTGCAGACGATCAATGTTGATGCCTGAGAGCCATACATAGCATAGCGTCTTACTGGCTGATCTAATGAGAAAGTGCACACGCAATTGCGTGGAAAAAATCACCCTCAGTGCAGCCGGCTGGGGTTCAAACCGCGCTCTCCTCGTTTTCAGCAGACGAGTCAAACACGAGAGTGACCGTACGCCTCAGAGGGGATTAGAACCACGATCTCCACATACATAATTAGATGAGTTACACACACCCTTTCTGGCTAAACGTCTATATATTAATTAAGAAAATGTTTCACCAGGGATTCGATTCCAACCTCCTCCGCCAGAATTAGATGATGGAGTGACCACAGGGATTCGAACCTCGATATTTCTCGTGATTCTTGTGCTGTGACAGTATGCAACGATGATCAAGACACAATTGATCAAGTAATGGTACATTTCATCTAACTTATTAACGAAGCTAAATTAAAATTTATTATTAGCCAATAGAATGCGAGAAAATATTTAGGCTAAATCCAGATGAGATTTTATATAAAAACCCTCGCATTTTGAAAATTTTCTCATCCTACTTCTGATCTTCAAGAGGAAATGAATAAAAGAATTAGCTTCAAACGTACGACAGCAGGTCTGCCTGACGGAGTAAACGAAGGTATATAAACATTGTGGACAACAATATTTATGTAATAGCTACTGACCCCCTAACATTTAGATTATGACTTTCATTTATATTGATCAGTGTTACTAAACTTTATAGACATTTTATAAATAATGATGATGACTCATATTTTTTAATAATTTAGTTTATTGATTAAAATTTTAGCGGTGACTTTCTTTAATAATTTAGTTTTTACGCCCTATTAACATCGGACGCTTTTTTTTTTACTGTCTGTATGTTATACAACTGTTATGTATCTTTTGACACGAATATATTCCACTGTGTATGTTTTATTAGGATTTACCGAAGACTGGACCGAAGGGGAAGAGTCCATCAGAGACATGCTGGTGAACTTCACAGATGACGGAGTTTGTTTGGCCGAAATTGCTGTATCATATGGTAAGTTTTGTAACTAAACTGTTTTTTTCAGGAAACCCTCTTTGAATCGGGACCACCCAAATATTTGGTTTTAGTGTGGTGCACAAATAACGCTGTGACTAGACAATTTGGAATGAGTGGATGGGTGTATTTAAGAGTGTAACAAGATTAAATTCCCCAGAGTTCTTTGGTCAAACTACTGACATGTAAACAATGTGCCATACTTATGTTTTAGAAAATTGCGAGCTCGTACCTTTATAGATATTATCAATACCTACAAATAATAATACAACTTATATTCTAAACTGCCAGAATCCCACAATTTAACATGTTCATACGTCAAGTCATGTGATCTGCAGTACACATAACTTGCTTTCTGAGTTTAAGTTCAACTGGAGGCAGGAAATTCTAATAAATATCATCCCAACCAGTCCATTGAAGCCGTGGCACTTCCAGACAGCGCCCCACCTCCACCACCTCTAAGAGCCGAGGAGCGGCCGACCACAACTTTCCACATCCCTGCGGAGGATTTGGCAGCAGCAGGCCCCTCATCAGCACCAACACCCAGAATTAGTGACCCGGTAAATCAGGTTGGTGGAGGATAGTTCCAAGGTATATCTCTTCGTATCGTCGAGAAGAAAATTAAACAATTTCGACGCTTTTATACTAGCAGAGAGGTTACCGTACATCTTGGTGCTCCAGCAGGTGATCGTGACATATTAAGCTGGCTCGAAGAACAAATTAATGATTTGTTGGATCGGCTGCAGGACCATGGGGTCAGTGCTGACGATAATGTCGGCTTACTGTTGCACAGCATGGACTTGACATTGAATCCTGTATACATTTCATTTAGGCGGGCGGATCAGCTATATGCTCGAGCTGTGCTGGACAACGTGAGCCGTGTTTTACAGAGCAATAGATTGTTTTGAGTACAGCACCACTGTACGTTAAACTCAGCCATTTTAAGGAGCCTTGTGGAAGTGGTAGGAGTTATTGTGATAAACTCGCTTCTGCCGCCACATACAGCAGACAGAACAAAGGAATCATAACGATTAAAAATGGCGACGACAAACTATGCCTTGCCTGCGCATTGAATGTTTCCAAAGCTGTATGTGATTTTAAAAGAGAACCTGGATGCATGGACATGAACACATTTAGACAGATAAAAAAGGGTCGCTGAATTCAAAAACTCAAAGAAGAGGAGCTATGCCGTGATGCCAATGTGAATATTTTGAAAGGTGGTGGACTAGTTGAACTGAAACCATTTCAAGCCTACCCCTCAGAGTACAAAATCATGGTATTCCTAGAACGTTGGGGCAGGCAAGTCCTCTACAAGGGGCCTAGCCCTCCCGAATCTTCCTTTAAGGGGTACTTGGATTTGTATTTTCTCGACGAAAAGCAAAACCATTTTTATGTCGTCACGTCGTTGGGAGCAGCCTTTAAGTGTTACTACTTTTGCCGTCAATGTCGCGTGGCGCTCAGTAATAAGAATTATCACAAATGTGACATGGCTTGAAAAAAGTGTTACACTAAAATAGTCTGCAGAGGAGATCGATTTGTTACCTGTAAATATTGTGGACGGTGGTTTGTAAAAAAGGCATGTTTGGTTAACCACAAACTTCCTGGTTTTTTCAGGGATAACATGTCAATTTGTGATGCAAAAAGAGTTTGTGAGGTATGCATTTTTGTAGGGTATACGAGACCCATCGTCCTTTTGGTTATTTCTGCTACATGAAGCAGGCCCCATCCAAGCCGTCACTGGAAAAGAGCAATTTCGTGTTCGTGTTCTATGATTTTGAATGCTGACAAGAAACACTTCTTAAAGGTGCGGCCAACGCGTACTTACACGAACCTAACCTCTGTGTCATGCAGACGTGTTGCAAGGCCTGCCTTCATATCAATGGAAATGGCCATCATTGCACCGAATGCGGGGGCGATAGGACTCACATATTCAAGGGTGATGCAAAATGGCCCAATTTTTTTTATTTCTATAGCAAATTAAATCAAAAAATTTAAGTACATCACCCTCCTAGGCCATAATACCAAGGGCTATGATGGGAATTTTACTTTAAAATGCATGCTGGAGGTTAAAAAAATGGACTCCAGAGCTCATAATGAACGATGGGATAATCATGTCCATGCGTTACGGCCCACTCCACTTTATTGACTCGCTGAACGGTCTTCCGATGTCGTTGTCCAATATGTCAAAGACATTCGGCTTGGAAGAGTCTTTGGCCAAGGAACATTTTCCCCATTTTTTAAATAAAAAAGTAAACGTGGGATATAAGTGTCCCTAGCCGCCAAAGGAGAACTACGGCATTGGTGAGATGTCGGTTGAGGGAAAGGAGCACTTTGAGAAGTGGTATGATGCGCTGATCAAAGAAAATGATGTCTTTGATTTTAACCACGAATTGGAACTGTATTGCGTGAAAGATGTAGAGATCCTACGGAAGGCCTGCCTAAAGCTTAGAGATATGCTCATGGAAAAAGCAAAAGTGGATCCTTTCAGTAAGGCGTGGGAAATTCGTGGGAGCGACCATGTTGGCTTACCACCGAAATCACCTTAAGGAGAATACCATCGGTATCATCCCTAACGGTGGCTACCGGTGTGTGAACCAACAGTCACAAGTCGCCGTACAATGTCTATATTGGGAGGCCCATCAATGCGGTGTCTCTATACTTCATGCGGGCAACGGCCACGAGGAATATGTATAAGGGCGACGTGTAGACGGCGTTGTTAAAGCTGGGGATACCACTATTGTCTTCCAGTTCTGGGGCTTATATTACCACGGGTGCCCTCTCTGTTATCCTGATAGGAGTACCCCTATCAAAAACAGCCACCACGAGACCATGGAGACGCACTATGAAGTGACCATGGCGTACGTGGAAAAGTTTAAGAATGCCGACTACATGGTCTTAGAGATGTGGGAGTGTATGTTTAATACGATGAAACACACAGACAAGGACTTGAAACAGTTTGTACTCCAGCACGAGGTGAACAGCAAGGAGCCCTTCAGTCCAGGGATGCATTCTTTGGCGGGCATACAAATTGTATTAAACTCTTCCACAAAGCAGACCTTTCTTGTGGAGAGAAGATCAAGTACTTGGACGTGTGCTCGTTGTATCCTTGCGTTTGCAAGTACAAAAAATATCCTATCGGCAACCCCAAAACTCACTTGGAACCAAAGTGTCAAACTATAAAACAAGTAGAGGGTATAGCAAAGTTACCGTGACGCCGTTGAAGCAGTACATAAAGTGTGGGAGTACAATGTATCTTTTTACGATCGCCAGACACGTTCTGACAGATTGTTTCACGGGTATATTGATACTTTTTTTTAAATTAAACAAGAAGCCAGTGGACGGCCAGATTGGTATACCTCACAAGATTAGAAGTTAGCTTGTATTCAAAATTATGAGGAAAGGGAAGGGGTAAAACTCTGTTTCAATTCTGTTTGTAAAAACCCCGGTCTCCGCACACTGGCTTAACTCTTTTTAAATTCACTATGGGAAAAGCTTGGGCAAAGACCCGATTTACCACACGTAGCCGTTGTCAACGACTATAAGGGCATCCACAAGTACCTGAAGCATCCGTACATCACCGTGGACAGCGTCATTTATGTAAATGATGATATGTTCTTCAATTACAAGGATTTGCGTGACGTTTTGCAACCTAACCCTAACACGAGTGTGGCGGCGGCATGCTACATGACTGCTATGGCTAGGTTGCACTTATACAGCATCCTTGAAAAATTGGGGGACCGCGTTTTGTATCACGATACAGATAGCGTTCTAATCACGGAACGCCCCGGCGATTGGAGTCCACCAACCGGAGACTTTTTGGGTGACCTCACAGACGAATTTCAAGATTACAGTCCGGGAAGTTATATTAACGCCTTTGTATCTGGTGGCCCCAAGAATTACACTTACCGAATTTGTGTTGGTGGCGATCCTGCCAAAGGTGTGCAAGGTTCGGGGGATCACCATAAGCTATGACAATCGGAATTACGTTAATTTTGACGTTTTGGAAGCGATGGTCACCTAACAGGCCACGGAAAGATACATACAGATACCGCACAAAATTGTAATAAAAGGTCTTGCGACTGTAAGTACCGTTTCACAGACTAAAGTATACCGGCCAGTGTACACCAAACGACGGATAATTGATAGTTATAATGCGTTGCCGTTTGTGTATCAGTTAAGAAAATACTTTTACAGCCCATTTGAAAAAAGAATTAGAGCACTAATGACAAACTTAGTTTAAATTAACTTATATCTTAATTCGATTACAAATGGATTTTTGAAGCATCTTATAGGAATAAAAAGAAGGAAAAACCATGGCGAACAATAATAATATCAATATAGATACTCAATATCTATAAATAACAGTAAAATATATTAAAATGTTATCAATGTTGACTGCAAACAATATGTATATAACTTCTTAAAGGTGCTCCAAATGTCCATTTGTTTAACTTCTGCTACCCTAAAGTATATAATCGAGCAGGAATGGCGGATATAGGATATGAATATCCACAGCAGCACATACCTTCACTAAAATACAAGTTAAATAAAATAAAAACCTATTACAGCAATCTGTTTTATCGGAACAGAAATAATATGGAACGTTTTATTTTTTAATATTTTTTGTAATGTTGGCAACCTTATAGAAGTCTAAGAATTTCAAATAATTACATAAACGTATTAAAATACTAAGTAGTAAGTTAAGAAGATTCCATACTGCTGCCCTCTATCATAAGTGTGACGAAGCCTTTACGATGTTTCTTCGGTTAAACTTTTAAGTCCGCTATATGTGGATACGATTCAGGTGTTTTCTTAAAGGTGTTTGCTTCAAAACTGTCTGAATGGAAACCATCCAGAGTGAATACAATTCATGTTTCTCGCCAAAGCAGTTTATCTGAAAACTGTCTGAATGGAAACCACTCAGAATGGATACAATTCAGGATTTTGTGGATATAAATTAAGTGAATATAATTCAGGTTTTTTATTAAAGGAGTTTATTTGAAAATAATCTGAATGAATACCATTCAGAGTGGATACAATTCAGACCCCTCCATTTTATGGAGGGTATTTGCCTTCACGTTTTTGTAAGGGTTACCTCTCCCTCCTTGCTCTGCACCATTTAAAAAGATTCGAATCCCTGTTCCTACATAATATTTATAAGCCTGCCCGGCTGGCGCCAGTGAGGAAACATCCGGGCTTTCTCTCGGGCTTCTGTGTGCCTGAACTCACCACGGATGGAGATAGGGGTTATCTGTCAATTCTGAGGCATCTACCCCGACTATAACATGATCAAAACTATGAATAACAATACATACTCAACTGCTAAATAGACAAATAAATTTATATTCCCGTCTTTAGTAGAGGTGGCTATAAACTAAAATGTACAAATATACCCTCTTAAGAACTAGCAATGTCATAAATAGTGAACGTTTAAATAACACATAAAAAACAATAGTAATAATATTAAAAAAATACGTTAAAATACCCTTTTGATTGGTGTTGCAGTATTTACTTTGTATAGGCTCATAGTCCGTAGATTAGCAGTGTCTGATATTCAAACGGCTCTAGCCAACAATGTAACATAAAGTTAGTTTCCAAACACAAAGCCTGCGTTCCTGGCGTGAGAAGCGGAGAGATTCCTCGAAAACCAAAGAGTCCCGTGGCCTGGCTGAAGGAAAATAACTGGGTGGAGATTACCTTCTATCCCATTAGTTCCGTGAAGTGAAAGGTGGTCGGCAACCAATTGTTGTTAGTCCACCACGTGACACTTTTCCTTACCTCTTGGTGTTTTCTAGGGACTAAGAAAATGAAGTTTCCCTTATCCTCACTCGCTGGGGCACTAACACCGGTGAACTTGTGTATCGATGGCTGCGCAAGTTTACAGTTTCGGATACAATATTTCTCACTTTAGTTCACACTTTCCGGAAACCCACCTTCCTCCTACCCAGTTCCCAAAAGTCCCCGTACAACAACAACAAAAAACCTTTCCGGTTTAGTTCACTTCCCGACACTACCCACACACCAAAAACAACAACTTAACATCCTTTGTTCTTATCCTTAAATATTTAACAAAATAAAGAGTGTACCTTTTAATGGATCGGGCATTTGACACAAACAAAATCTTAGCCTATATAATATATTATAACAATATTACCTTTAAACACATACTGACAACAAAAATAAATTTAAAAAAAAAAAACTAAAAAATACTGCAACACTTTGACAAGCCTGAAAGCTTATGGAGTGAAACGGCAGTGTGCGGAGTAAAAAGGGAGGAAGCCAAAACCTAGCAAAGAAGCCAGCTCGTGCCATCTATGAACGAAGTCTGATATTAACAGTATGGTCCCAGAGCCAATCAAGTGGCCGTGTGCTAGGCCACGCACAGACGTAGATCCATTTTATGTACATGGCATTTGGACTCAGTAAAAAAAAGGTAGTGGGTTAGGATAAAACGTATCGGTGCTGCCAATGCCTTTGTGTTGGACAGTGGAAGATGGGCCTATGCGTCTTCTATTTTGCGTATCGTCACATTTTGTTGAAAAGATGGAAAAGAAAATGTGATGTCCATGCCATTAACTTTGCAAGATAGGAATATGGAGCATTTTGTAACCTCTAAACAGAATTAAAAGAAGGAACACCTTTTTAAAAAGCTATTTTTGAATGGTAAAATACTTCACACACTTCTTTCTATCGATTGATTTGTCTTTATATTTATGGTATTGTATTCCTCCAACGATGAATCCAAAATTGCTTTATTTTTCTTGACCTTAAATTTAAAACGTTTAGGATCCAAATATTTTTTATATATAAAATGAGAAAAAATATCAATTATTCAAACGACACTTGAAAAACGGCGCGTTTGAATAACTGGATCCATAAGATGCCATGTATTTAGACAATTTCCCACGACTTTTGCCACAGGCGTTCTCTAGGACACGATGGCGAGCTTGTCGGACGACAGAGCATAAAAAGGTCTCAATTGTTCCCAGGGATTTACAAAACCCGACGGGTTTTCCGTCGTGTGTAGCGCAACACATAATGCCTGCATAAACGGGTATCTTAAATGACGTAGGATTATAACAATAAAGGTTCTTAAATTCCATTATTAAAGAAGATAATTCCATTCTATTACGAGGGAAGACTATTCTATACAGCAGAAAAATATAAGGGATAGGGTTAAAACAGGATGACTAAACCAATGACGAATCTACCTCGTATTTTATTTTCTTAAACTGACCATTTCAAAAGGAAATTTGGGGTTTTGCATTTATTTTTTATTTTTTTTAGTTTCGCTTCTCCCCTCGAAGAAAGCATTACGATTGTGATCGTTAAAAAATCCAGTTTAATCATGGTAAAATAGGTATCACATTAGTTTGTTTATATGTATTTGGCTCAAGATTTTCTATGTCATTGTTTGTGGATTGTTTTTGTGTGTATAATTTATTTGGCTTCCGATTTACTTGTAAATTTTGGTTAAAGCCTAATATTAATATTATTTGTTGAAAATGTATTTAATGTAGTCTGCAAACCAGAGGGAAAAAACATAATTGAATTATTATTTTTTTACATCCACTACTGTTTCCAGCCTGTGGCCTGGGTCAGTTTTTTATTCAAGTCATATATTTTCCACTACCGGCTTGCCAGGCCTGTCATAGCTTCACATGTCTTACAATCCAACTCAACACTAGGAATTGTAAGAATGTACAGGCTGAAGCTGGTGCACATAACATCAGGAAGGCTGACTGGAACAGGCGGAGGGGCCTGCCACCGGAAGTAAAGAGAGGAGGGAATGTAAATGAGTCGGTGAAGGAGTTTACTAGGTCAGTTCAAAGAGCTATGAGGGCATCCATTCCAATCTCCAAAGACAAGTTGAAACTAAGTAATCGACCATGGAATGAATGACTTAGTAAACTCCGTATGGAAATTAGATGTCTGGGGAATTCCTACAGGAGTTTTTTGGACTACTGTAGGGATAGAAACGCAAACCTGAGATTTCCAGGAATATCGATGGATAAAAAAAACTTTCAAAAGGATGTCCCCTGGGATCGGTCTGTGGGCCGAGTTTCTGGGATGTAGCACTGGAACCTGGTTTACTGGAGATTGAGGTGCTCCCTGGTACAGCGGGAGTGGCTGCCTTATCGGTTGATATACTTATTGTGGTTGAAGCAAAAACTACACATGAACTTGAGACCAAGAGCAATGCAGTTCTCACTGGATTGAACTCGTGATGCAGAAAGATTAAATTAAGTTTGCCACCCACAAAGATAAACTATGTGCTGTTCATGGGAGCAGTCAAGAGAAACCCAATGATTAAGATTGATAGAGAGACTATAAGACGTATCAGCTATACCAGATACCTTGTGGTAATGTTAAATGAGAATCATGGTTTCACGACACACGTGGAGAATATTTGCGGAAGAACCTTGAGAGTTATGAATAAGATAATCAGGATAAGTCAGGGGAGGTTTAGACTGTATTTTCCATTAATCAGATTATATCATCAGGCATTGTTGGTCTTCATAGTGGGCTATGGGGCCGATCGCATGGGCTCAAATGCTGAGGGAGGTGAGAATTAAGAGGATGATATGGAACCTTTAAAGGAGTATTCTTCTTAGGCTCTCTGGCGCATATAAGACCATGGTTACCTATGCACTGTGCTTCACCCTGGGTATCTAGCTACTAGACCTGGAAATGAGGAAGAGAGCGGCAATACATTGGATACGGAAAAGCGAATTGGGGAAGATAGCAGAGTTAATAATGGAGGGGGATAGCAACTAGGCAAAAGGCTAAGAACTATCTTGAAGAAAAATGGCAAGAGGACTGGACAAATATTATAACGAGTAGGACATACAAGCTCTTTCCTAGTATTAGGGAAAGAATGAAAATTGAATTCTTGCAGCCCTCAAATAGATTAATGCACTTTATCCCAGGCCATGGTCCATATAGGACCACTCTCTTTGAAATAAGATTAACAGATTTTAGACAATGCGATTATGGAAGGGAGTCCATGCCGGAGTATGTGGTATTAGAAGGTGTGGAAACGCTAGAACATAGGAAAGTTTTGCAGATTCCACTGCAAGCTAGTACAATATATCACATATTGCGAGACATGCATCGGTGAAGACTCTTGGATACATCGAAAAGAGAACGAGACAGATACCTGACAAATGAAGACTAGGCGACGGATTAGACTTGACATAGAAGAAAATGACATAACTGAGGATGATAGCGACACTATTGAAAGAAGGGGCGCGACATCAGACTCTGACGATGTACTACCGAACTGGCACAACCCGAATTAGAGTATATACAATTTAGATGTTGGTTGGAAGAATAGAGTGTGATAGGAAACTCTGGCTGAGGAAAGAAACTTTCTGGATTCCAGTAGTGTAAGCTGCTCATAAACCGGAGAGCGTAGGAATACCACCTTGGTAGAAAGTCACAAAAATGAACACCCTCTTAGACGGAAGAATCAACCCCTCACTCAAAGAGTCCAGCCCACTTGGAAACAAGTGTGTTGCTGGGTTGGAGCTGTCGGGCATCTGGTTCGTCAACCAGTCCGTCGGATTACTTCTGTCAGTACGAAAGATGTGACTGGCAACAACACCTGAAGAACCTGCAGCCACACAAGAAGAATGTAATGTATTTATATTAAGTTAGTTTTAATTATTACTTTTGTTTTTATTATTATTGTTAGGTTAAGTTATTTTAGATTCATATAGGTGGTGGTTTTAGTATAAATTAGGCGGGTAAAAATCTCCGATAGGGTGCCTCCCCAGATGGCGGATAGAGGGATGCTCACCCCCACTGGGGCTTTCATCAATGTGGAAACTATTAGATCCAGAGTGCGGCAGAACACTGAGCGGGGAAGGGTACCAGGGGTATAAAATACCCAGGACGGACTAACTAGCAGGACAGAAAATTATAAAGTAGGAATTTAGGACAACTAGTTTAAATGTTACTTTCCATAATCAAATAATCTAAAATTAGACAAATAAATTGAAGTAGACAAAACGTTGTAAGTAGAAATAGGTTCTGAGTTACTTACCAGGTATCAGGACAGGTATGTAAGGATAAATAAATCAACACTAGGACAGGCACAAAATCCAGTCCTCTGCCATCAATTCATTACTCTGAAAGGGTAGACCCACATTTCACCGATGATAAATCTTTCGGTCATGTCAGGAATAGAACCCGTGACCTTTAGCTTAGACAAACAGACATGCTACCAACCGGGCTAAGATGTGGGACAAATGAATTAATAATTTATAAATACAGTAGGACCCCAATTAGCCAGACATTGGTAATCCAGATTCGTATCGCAGCGGCAATTTTAGTTGTATATGGATTTTAAAAAATGTTTTAATATAATAAATACATAATATCTCAAATAATGTAATTTGTTTTAAGATGTGTTTTAAGTACATATGTTATATACTTTTTTGTACTATATTTTCAATAAGGTAGCGTATAATCCGAACGGGTAGTAAGATGCGGTGCTAAATATTATTATTATTTCAATAAGGTATTTAGATATATAATATTTTCCCCATAGCATCAATTATCCGGATTTTCAGTTGTATGGACTAACCTATGTCCTAATTAGTCCGGATAGTCGAGATTTTGACCGTACTGTTAATACGTAACAGTGCAAAGACAACACCCAAAAATGCTGGGAGATTGATTAAAAAAAGAAAATTGTTAGCTTAAAAACACTTTACAAAACAATAGTAAAACAATGAGCCATTTTATTAATTTTTATTTTAAATAACACAAAAAAATATAATTTTACACATTTATATATTAGCTGTTTATAAAGGTGTGATAAAATTATACAATAATTATGTATATTTATTTCAATTTTTGAAATTTATTTTTTAAACATAAAAATCCCTTTATAAAATTTACCAGGCAATTTTAAATATGACTAACCCAGAACTATTTTCCAACCCTTCTTTGGAAATAAAGTTACTGATCGTAACAAAAACTTACTTTTAAGAAAATATTGGTAAATTCAACTAAACATTATAAGAAATGGTGAGGTTTTGTGATTTATAAAACAGAAAAACTTAAAACAGGGTTGAAATGATTGACAACTTCTGTTCCAGCATCAAATATGTTTTCAATCTCTATACAATATAATGAAATACCAAACAAGCTTTTACTTTTTTAACTTAATCCACATTCACTTTGTTTTCAGTCTTGCGTGTATAAACAGTGTAAAACTTTATTTTAGGTAGCAGACTTACTGTGTGTGTTTACATTATGAAATCAATCAAAAGAGAGACATAAACCCAATATTTATTTACAAAGTATCCACACAAAAACTCTAAACTGAACTGTTTGTATAAAATATTTTGTTTATGGAAGTCAGGGGTGGCATGTGGAATGTTGCCTCGACTCATCTAGTAGACTGTTCTCGCACTAGCTTTCTGACCAACCACAAACAATAATGTAGTGAACAAGTGTATGTAAAGTGACTTATAGAGCTTGTACACATGAGGAGATTAACGCGGCACTGATTGCGCTTCAGCAAAATGCGGTGAATGTACAAACACAAGTGTTTTGGGAAAATTAGCTCCTACTCTGAACTCACCTAACCATGGCAATTGAAGAAATAACACGTCTTTGGATCCTCTATTGTCACTATAAACAAACAGCATAAACAAATGCAATGGCAATACTTGATGTATCCTGTTTTAAGGGATAAACTAACTCATGGCATGTTCATAACCCTTCACCCAAAACAGAGAGAATATGAACAGATATGTTTCCATCATTTTAGAATGTTTATTAAATCTTATAGTCTGGGCACTCCACATACCAAATGACTAACCATTTTTTTAAATTTTATCAATAAACAACTCTGTGTCAAAGCACTTGGTCTCCATCATGTCAGCTGTTCATGGTAAAATCACGCAATCAAATGAACAGACCCTATGGTTTTCAAATACCTCAGATTGCAAACCAAACGCGAATCAACAAGGAAAACTTCTAGTCACACATTGGAATGGGTGCTAAACAAAATCGCATGTTTGAATTTGTGTTTAGTGAATCATGTGTAGTTCACTAATGTGCATTAGCAAGTGTCGATTAGCCAACACCTCATGCATACTAGGTCTAGAGAGTAAGTATGCTACTGAAAGGGAGAATAATTTACTAGAATAGTCCTGTTCAACAGAAAACCCTCCTGATATAAGTACACACTCACCTAAATTATTTAAGTCTTGCCTGTTCAAAACTCTTTATCTTTACAAATTTGTTTAAATATACAGGTTGACATATATATACCAAATCTGACTTTCCATGACATCATTCTGTTAACAACTATAATGTATTGTTTTTAAAAAGTAAATCTATAAACATCATGCTTTCTTAAACACAACTAATAAAATAACATGTATGTGTAAAACGGTGTTCTGAAACACAATTAAAAATTTCAGACAAACAGCATAAATAAAATTGTAAAATTCCTCTAATAGTTATTGCTTTACACCCTGTATATATAAGTTTAAAATTTATATTTTTTAATAAAAAAATATGTCTCGTTCAATGGGAAACAACCATCTAAAAAGTAAAATTGTAATTAAATGACATTCCAAATGAAATATGAGTAATAATTATAACATGGATAGTAATTAAAACTAACAAGAATGTAACTAATTTGATAATAAATATAAGGCAGTCTCTAAAGCTAGTTGAATCCAAATGCAAAAGTAATAATTATTTTGTCAAAACGAGGTTTGATGTAGTAATTGGTTCTCCTGTATTTAAAAAAAATATTGCAGAGTAGTAGTTTGGTTGGTATGACTGTATAAAGACCCAGACTGTTTAAATTACTTACATTCTTAACTTATACTTGCAGGTTTCAAAACTAGTGTATAATGAATGCCTTTCCAATTAAAACACTTGAGAGCTACGCTCTGAGAGTTTTGAAATGCCCAGACTTTTCCAGACAAAAAAAAATGTTATTTTGAATACATTTTTTCATATATTTTAATCTATATCTTGGCACACACGTTCTAAAAATAGCACAAGTAATGTGCATAGGCCACAAAAGAATTGTTTCATAATCATGTATTGTTAGAGATATTTCATTGGGTCAACACTCGCTCTTCTTAAAAATAGCACTTATAAAAGATAAAACTGTAAAAAATTGGTACATCGTATTTCATAGCTCAACAACATCAAAATATTCCCAAACTCCTTTAAAATCTTCCTGACCCATGAAATTCATCAACTTTTCACAAGTTTTCTAAGTGTATCAATCTTTGTATAGCCTTTGTTTTAATATAATGTGTATTATTTATCATACCTAACAATATTATTGGTGTTTCGAGTTTGGTAAGCAATTTACAGGATAGAATTTATTGCAAACGATGAGACAAATTATGTATGCCTTTGAAACAGGAACAAGAAAGAAAATAGATCTTATCAAGAGAATCATGGTTAAGGAAAAAAAGGAAATTATATAAGACATTCATATTTTTTACTACCGAAACTTTTTAATACAAATGTTTTAAATCCTTTGGCACAGAAGACATTTGTAAGTTTAGAAATTCAGGAAATAAACTGAACAAGAAGGGTCCCCAAAGCAACAAGTGGGATTCAATGAAAAAGAGAATGAGTCTCAGTATAATCAAGACCAAGAAAATAGACAGTAATTTACAACTCCTTTGAATAAATTGAAGAGGCTCTATTATGTGACCATGTGAACTTCAAAGAATGATATACAACTATTTTAATCACATTTGCAAAATTTAATATAACATGGATTTTGGATGTTGAGTCCCTAACATCACCCCTAAGTGCCTGAAGTTAAAAAATAAACATTTGAGAGGAATGAGACAATGAAACAGAATGAATCAAGAAAACACTGTATTTCAGATGACACAGTGACATGGAGTACTTACCGGATCATTTAGCATGTAAACCAGGCGGCCAAGGTTAAAATCCCTGTCTGGGTGTCATTTTCCTATATTTTAATAAATGAATCGGAAGTTAAAGAGAATGGTACAGTCATATCCTAACAATTACATGATAGTTACAAAAACTTTAATCAGAAAATTCCCTGACTTCCAGGTTTTCCAGACAACTCCCCACTTAACCTTTCTAAAGTTATACTTTATGAATGGAAATGTTTCTGTTTATTAGATCCATCACATACTTTCAAATACAATCCTAACATCTACTAAAGAACATTCTTACATGTTCTTTATTTACTATTTAATGTTTTAGGTATTATTTGTGTTCCTGTGTAAATGTTTGATTAAATAAAAAACCTTGTAAAATCATATCATGTTAGCAGGATTCTTAATTTAGACAGTTTATTTTGCTAGTGAGGAACAAAATACCCACTTTTGTTTAAACGTTTAAGAGAATAATGAGTCAAGTATTTCAATTCCCTGATTTTTCCCAATTTTTCCAGTGTTTAGCCACCATGAGTTAATAATAAAACATACCTTTAAATAATAGAACTAAAGCTGAAATAAATGTCCTATTCAGGTGAAAGAAACGAGCTATGTACTATAGTGATGGTTGAGACAGCTCACAGCTCATTCCCTAAAATGATTCATATCCCTTTGGGTCACTCCCTAAGCTGAGCTCTTGTTCCGAGAACTCCCAGTAGAGCTTGGAGCGCAAGCTAGTCACCCCCCTGTTGAAGGTGCAACACCACTCTTCAACATCCCATTGTCTTCAAATATGTATTCGCATATGCATCATATTAGTAGGAATCCATTTTGAATCTTATTTTTATTTTTAATGTTTAATATCCATATTAATTTATCTGAGACCCACTTTGGTGGCTGCATGGTCTAAGGCGCTACTCTCGCAGTAGACTAGACTGCCAAAGATGAGATCAATGTACGAATCTCAGTCAGGTGTAGGCTACTGAGTGGATTTTACAAAATAGTTTTCCACTCTCCCTTACCAAAAATGTGGGTACACTTCCTATAAATATAGCCATCCTAATCCCTAAAACCAATAGCGTGACTAGTACATAAGCGCATAACCTGAATGGGTAGTAAGATGCGACGTTAAAAAACAATTTGAGTGTTGACTTTTAATAGTCAAGTAATATAACTTTGTTTATTTGTGCTAGTAATAAAATGGGAATGGTGCGTACAAAATCAGGGTTACCACTATTTTCTTTTAATCAAAATTCCCTGTATTTTCTCACTTTTCCAGATGGAGTCCCTATTTTTACAAACAGTATTTAGAGAAGCGTATAGAAGGATGAAATTTCACTTTTCATAAAATTGCCTATTGTGAAGTCATGCCAGTGGTGTTTAGAGCTGAATAACTTGACCTTGATAGAGAAATATAAGCAGTTGTCATGCAGCCCAAAGTTTCAAGGAGAAAAAAATAAAGGGAGGTGTGTAAGAAAGTGATTTGACATTATTATTATTATTATTGTTTGGAGATGTGATTATTTCTTCAATTTGCATTTTTTCTATGCAAAGACCTATTATTTAAAGATTGCAGTTTGATGTTTCAAAAGTAGTCATGTTGCTCCTAATGTTGAATTAGGCTAGCCGCATCATTTTCAGAATCTTCATCTTCTACAGTTGGTTCAGTTCTATTCTATTCTTCGTGGAAAGAACTCATTTCAGGATTCATTTATGACCCGAGGATGGTGCCTATCGAGCGCCGAAACATGTCGGACTTGTGATTAATTCACTCCTAATTTACAAGGAACAAGGGAATTCAAAAACTCTCAGATAAGGATAGATCTCAACTTATATTAACCTTTTTTGTATTTATAATATTCCAATTTTTTGTCATTTGACCTTTATCTTATTACACTATATTATAAGTTTCATCTATAATATCCCATGTTTCAACACTTGTCTTAATATATTTATGGTTTGTTAAATTGTAACTACATAAAATCCTGAAATTTTTAGAACAACCAATTTAAAAAACTTTTAAGCAAAGTATAGGCTCAATTCTCAATGGAACTTTATTAATTCTTTTCTAATCATAATTATCTTGTCATCAATATTATACACCTTATTTTATTTTAACTAATGTCTATAATACATGTATTTTAATATGTTTTATTATTTTGTTATATATGTGCTTTTTGACTCACATTTTTAATGTGTTTGTAAAGGTTCAATTATTACTTTTTAACCTAATTAAAACTTTTCTCAATACATAATCTATTTTCACTCACAATTATTGATTCTAATTGATTTTTTGTTTCTTGTTTTAACAACAACTTTGCCACTCAGTCCATTGACTCTTTATGAAAATTATACTTAATTGATATTGTCAATATAATTTATATTAATAACCAATTTCTATCTTATTCATATCCTTCAATTTGATATCTATTTTTATCTAATAGGTTCTACAGTTGGGTTTTATGTTTTTTGGAGACTGTGTTACAGGTAAGTCCTCAATATACTGAAACGGTCCGACAGCAGATGGCAAATTTAGATATTTCACTGTGTGTTTCGATTTACTTGTTATTCCTTTTATTGAGATAAACAGGATTAACACTCTGATTAATGATGTTGGGATTCCCTACAAACAAAAGGAGCTGCAAAGCACATATGACAGGTACCATTTACCCAATCTGTCAGATGTTTCACACAGGTCAAACAGCAGATTTGAGGGGCCCAGTTCTTATCTTGATCTCCTACTTTACAGCTAAAATGTAACTCACAACTTTTTTAAACTAGTGGAATAAAATTTCGCTGTTGAGCTTTAGCTAGATAACCAAACATATGTGGATGATTTTAACACTCCCTTTGCAGTGTCAACCCCAATACAGCTGCAAAGTAATATAACCACTAGATAAAAGAGAGCTAAAACACTCAGTGCAAACACAGTGAATGTCAGCTCATTATTGGCATAAGTTGTTTAGATGGTTGATGGTTTATGTCACAAAATGCTATATAGCGATTCTGTCTAGCACCTGACTGTGTATGTATATATTTGGGGAAACACCCCATAGCCAATTGTGATCAAATAAGTCAAATCCTTAAATATATTTATTATATTCAAAACTCTTCCTTTATGCTCTAAAAAAATTAATAATATTTTAAAATCTTTTAGGTCTGGTCTAAAACTTATTAGAGCCAGATTTTTGACTTTTAGACACCAAGCTATAATGAAGTGTATATAATTTAAACTAGAGTTAGGTTGCATCTTATACTTCTTGAATCCAAAAATATGTAAAAATGTACAATTTAAGTTAAAAGTGAGAATATTGTTTAAAATTTTGATTTCAAGTCAAGGCGTTCATATTCGTATTAATGATATCTTTTTGTGATTTTTACAAAACTCGAATCTCTCGAATTCATTCATATTCGAAGGATTTGAGGCATCAAGTATTTGAACATCCCAGCTCAACTTTAAACCATTTATGTTTATGTAATTTTATCCTTGAAGCAAGTTTTTTTTAGATATCAAAAGAATGTATTGACTTAAAAAAGTTTTGCAGTCTGTCTACTCAATATTTAATAAAGAAAGAAATGTTTAAATTATGAGAATTGAGAAGAATTTGAAAATACAAACTTCATCAACTGTTTCCAGCCTGTAGCTGGGTCAATTTAGTATAATGCCTTTATCCTTCCACCATTCTTCCTCCTTTAATTGCACACTTTCTGTTATCTGATCCTCCCATATCTTTCTTGGCCTCTCTTGTAATCATTTCTTACTCTACTTACCCTACCTCATCTCCATCATTTTCTTTGGCATCCTCTTTTTTTTATCATCCTCCTTATATACCCATACCAACTCAGCCTTGCTTCCTCTACTATCTCATGCATTCCCTGTACCCCACTCTTTCCTTGATAACTTCATTCCTAATCTTGTTTCTCCTCGTGACCGCTAACATGCTCCTCACACACTTCATGCCCATTGTCTCCACTTTCCTTGTCTCTCTTACCTTCAATGTCCTTGTTTCTGTTGCATGTGTGACAATGGGTACAAAGTATGCCCTGTATAACACTTCCTTACACTTCAAGGGCACTTCTCTTTTCCATAGCAGGTTTCTTACACACCTATAGAACAACTCTCCCTGCTTTCATTTTCTCCTTAAATCCTTTCTACTTCCACCTTACTCGTCAAGATATTCCAAGATATTTTATGTTTTGTACTTTTCTCAGCTCTACTCCATTCAACTTTATCCTCTTCCTTGTCATTACCATCACTTCACACTTTGGCATGCTACATTTCATTTTAAACTCTTTCACGTCCTCATTCCATTCTTGTAGTTGTTCCTGTACTTCCTCTTCCTTCTCTCATCAGTCATCAGCAAACATGATGGCTTTCATTCTTTCCTCCCCCAGTTTTCCTGTCACTTTATCCATGACCATTTCCATTACCATTACAAGTAGTAACGGTGAAAGGGTACTCCCCTGCTTCACTCAATCCTTCCACTCTCTTGTCTTAGCACAATTTTTGTTATACTAATACAGGATTTTCAATCTCATTACAACTCTTCTTTTCACGTTGGCCTCCTCCAGCCCTTACAAATTCAAACTAATGAGTGTAAACAGCTTTGTAAGGGGGTAAAAGTTGACTGGAATTCAACACTTATAGCTCCTACACCAGAATGTGTTGGTAAAAGTTACACAAAACATTTAAACGTAATACTTTAGTCTTTATCAAACTACAAAGAAGATAGTGAGTTCTGTGATAAGTAGAGTTAGTTGACACTAGGTATATGAATAATTTTCTTATCACTCAGTAGAACCACACACAGATTTAAGGAAGTACGACAGGAGCTAAAACCCCAGGACAGCACAAATTGTTCCATTAAAACTTTTGTCTATTTTTAAAAAACTTAACTTGAGTCATTTTTGGACAGAAAATGTATGACTTCAATAGAATTTTTAAAACAATATCTTAAAATTTTTGACATTATTTTCTGTCCTTGTCAAGATTAAAAATAATAAACAAAAGTATAATAAAAATGTTGTTTTAAGCAAATCTAATTTGTTATAATTATATATTATCTTATTTAAATAATGCATTTAATATTGAGATTTAAGCAGTTAATTTTTTTAAAGGCAAAATCTTGAAAAGAAAACTTTTTCTTTAGTTTTGGAGTTTCCAATTTTTTACAGGCCCAAGGTCTCCACAGGTCTAAATTAGGTCCCAAGTAGAAAACTTACCGGCGGGGTTAAGTGAAGCATAGCCTGTGTGTGGTCGGTCAAATGGGGACAAATGAGAACATAACACAGGTTGCTCTACTTACCCTAGCGACACTCCATGCCATACAACATAATATATCTGTGTATCTTGGCTCTTAAAACTACAAGCGCTGAAGGGTAAGGGAAGAACCATATTACAAGGACTGGTGCCGGTCTAAATTTGGTAATCCATTGGTAAGCAAGTTCTCACTGTGTGATCCATTGAATTATTAAGTCTACTCCTTTAACCACTTGAACATTCTTTTCTTTTTTCCTCATAAATTTAATTTTTTACATTTTTATGGTTCCCAATTATATAAAACCTGAACATATTAATAAAAAAGCGACAGCAATGTACTGTAATTCTGCTTGAAACAGCAAAAGTCTGATTAATCTCTAAATATAATTACCTAAAAAAGAAACATTTTTATTCTTGATTTATTATAAATGAATACATGTTTATTTTAAATATACCTTTAACAACATTTTTAGTAACTTGGTGAAATTTTGAATCAAGATATAATAAAATTATTCAAATATCTAAAATCTTTCTTGGAAAATAATGACAAATGAGTAGATATTTAACATAAAAATGTAATGAAAATTACGATAAGAACAGTGAGTACCTCAATTTATAATTTGCACAACAAATACAATGAAATTTGTTTTAAATGTTTTAACATTTATTTCCTATCTATTGAATACTCATAAAATATAATGCAAAGCAGACTAGCAAGCAAACAATAAGTGAGACATCAATTCAATATTCAGAGTGATAGATATTTAAGCGGGAAGGACTCTTATTTAATAAATTAACTGATATACTGCAGCTCTGAAGAATATAATAATATATATATATATTTATAGGAACACATTCATTGACAAATGGACACATCACCTGAGCCATTTAAAGAAAGGGAAGTGACAAATCAATTTGTCGAGGAGTGTATCGTATGCTTTAAGTGACAAAGTAATATTTCTTTGAAGTGATAGCCACATTTCTCGGTGTCACATTCATTCAGGGAACTAAAATATATAATTAGGTAACTATTAAACACACTAATTAATAGTCCAAATAAAAACATCTACAAAAAGAGTGATGACGAGGTTTTTCAAATAAAATAAAAATTGAAATGATTTAATTTGAAAATAAAAAAAATTATCAAAAATTGTTTGTTTTTTTCCTAAATTCTCTAATTTGATCCATCAATGCAGTGCTGCCACTTTCTTTTTCACATATAATCAGAATACATTTCAAGACTTTGTGTTAATTTTGCATGGTTTCATTTAAATTAGGTATCAAGTGAATTAATACTAGTTCATGACGTTTGATTGCCTTAACAAGTTTTTTAGGTTTATTTTAAAACCAAGCTTTTAACTAAATGTATCTTAACACTTCAAGTCAGTCAAAAATGTAAGAGCCTTAAATATTTTGAAACTACAAAAAAAAAATTATGGTTTATAAAGATTTGCCCTACTAAAATAAAAAGAATTTTCAAAATACGAAGGTTGGGAGTACTTGTTCCTTCATAAGCTTTAATCAATATATAAGGAGAACACAATCAATTTTAAGCCATAAATTAATTCTAGGGGTATCTTGAAAATAATTTGTTTGAAAATGTGGAATGGTTTTAATTAAATTTCAGGATAATCTTTGTTTAACTTAAAATACCAGTATAAAATATAACAATAAATATACCTATGGTAGATAACAATAAAAAGGAATATAATTTATTCTGAAGTGAAAAATATGGCCCACAACTAAAAACCGAGAGCAAATTTTTATTTGAAATTACTTTATGTACTATATACACTGATGTATATGTGAAATCATTTTGAAAAGCTCTATTAATCATATGAAATATTTAATTATATTATCATGTCAAAATCAACAAAAATTCATGTAGTACAAACATTTAGATAACTGAGCAAGCTTCACCCCAGAAACCAAACATTCACAAAATTGTGTACAATGCTACAAAACCAATACAATACAATAAAATATTTCTTTCTACAAAGAAACAAATAAGAATACTCCAACATAAGTGATTACAGTTATATAAAATTTAAATTTACCCTATAAAGAAAGTTTGCCATAAATTATTAATAATTTGTGTGGACCTAAAATGATCAAACCATTCAACATAAAGAAGAGTTTTAGCCAAACTTTACAAACTTTTAAACAAAGAACAATATGCATATACAACAAAAACAAAAACCTTTCACACCTAAACAATGATGACCTGTAAAATCTAGCTGAAATGCTTTACATTCTCCATTACAATTTTAAAGCAGGTCACACTTTGATTTGTACAATGTCCTTAGCTCGATGACTTCTCATGAAGTAAAAATGCTTAAACTAGAAACATACACACATGCTCACCTCGTTCATACATTGCTACAATCAGATACACACACACATTTTTATATCCACATTCCAAATTCACCATCACTCACAACCAGTTTCAAATCTGGCCGTCATAAACTTAATCCTGGAAAAAAATAGAAAATAATGTCAATTAGTTCAACATGAAGCAAATTGTTTGCAATAATTGAAACCGTCACACAAAACATGTTACATAAATCAAGTATACCCTCATCAGAGATGCCAACCTGAGCCTCATCAGTTGCCAATATTGAATATAAAACACAGTAAATCCTAAATATGATATTTTTAAGCATTCCCTTCCCCCCCTCCCCACGTTAATTATTTGCTTTCATTAAAGCTTTTGTGCTTGAATGATATTTTGCATTTAAAAACAATAGTAAAAATAAACACTAAAATAGGCCTGAACCAATCAATAAGACCAGTGTTTCCCAAATAAATGTAGTCATGGAACCCTTTCATATTTTCACAACATAACAGAACTCCTTAAATATTCTAGTGTCTTCTTCCTCAGTCAACAACCTTCAGGTTTGTTTGATGTGATTTCTATCCATACGGAGCTGGGCATGCAAACAGGTTAGTGCAGCCTGCACCATCTGGTACAAATCACATGTATCACACTGAGTTTCTATGAGCAAGCGCGAAATAGCCTAGCAATTTTGCTGGAAAGGTATTTTCACATACTTTCCTTTCGGGGTTCTTTTACACGCCACAATCGACGGCATTACTTCCCCTTCAAGGAAGTTGAGTTATGGATATTATCACTCAAGAAGACTCTGTCAACCTTGGCTGGGTTTGAATCCACGAACATCATGTCTTGAAGCGAACTCTTTACCCCAAGACCACTAAGATTGAGTATAGCTGCCGCGGGGAGCAGATTTTCTTGTTTTAAGGTTTAATACCTTTAGATTGAAACTAACATTTTCCCAGGGGAAAGTAAACTACACTTTCGTCCTCTTTCATGTCCCATTAACAAATGCAGAGCCCCCCCCCATATGGGCCTGTCGGGGAAAAAAATTAATACAGGATAGCTACAAAACTTTTATCATAAAATTCCCTGACTTTTACAAGATTAAACTTTTTACAATTTTTCTTGGTGAATGGAAAGTTTTTATCTGATTGCATTGATTATAAATTTTTGTAATCAATCCTAATGACTACTAAAGGTAAACATTATTATAAGTTATTTATTCAGTATTTAATGTCTTCCTGTGTATTTGTGGTATAAAACAAGCACTATACAACCATCTCATGTTAACATCAAGAAACCAAAGCTTTCACTTTTATTTAGGTGTAGAATTCACCAAGTATTTAAATTCCCTGGCATTTCCAGGTTTTCTCCGTTTTCACTATCTCTAGTCACCAAATAATAATAATTTTTATTCTTAATTAAATGAATTATGGTATCAAATTCTTTGTTTTTATTATTACTATAAAAAAATACAAAGAATGTCAGCATACATTTTAATGAGGAGAGTTTCTGCAGCAGTTTTCTTTTCCTAATTTTTAATCCAATATCATTAATGCTGATCAAAATTGTTCTTAAATATTTAAACCCATTAATTCTGTCAAATCATATGTTGTTTGAGGTAATTTATAAATTATCGACCCTAATCTGTTTTCTTTGTGTTATCATATGTAGACTACTTCAGTCTATTCAGCATTCACTTCTAAACTTATTTCTTTATTAGCTTCTAATAAAATGTCTGCATTTCTTGTAACAGGTTTCTTACTATTACCTAACAAAGCTAGATCAACTTAGCATCCTAATAACTGTATTGTACTGTTAAATGTCAAGCCTTCCTTACTCTTTTAAATTACTGAGGGCGAATTAAAAAGTAATGAGGAGAATGCATTTTCTTGTTTCAACCTATTATGTATTTTCAAAATATCTAGTAAGTGACCTACAACCTGTACCCTGCCACGCATATCAGTTGTCAGTAGTCAGAGGCATGTTTATGCCTCAATTAGCTTGACAAGTTTTCTGGGTATCCCAAACTTAACAAAGTATCATATAAAATATTTATTTTGACTAAATTGTAGGTCTTTTTAAAATCCATGTATAATTGATGAATCGTTATGTTGTCTTGTTGTGCTCTTAATTTATTTATTCTTAATATTTAGCATGATAGTAAAAACCTGATTTAATTCTTATAAGTCCATATTGATGGTTAGCATTACAACCCTTCAAGTCACAGATGGCTGTGGTATCTGATACCTTGCAATATCAATTGTTCGCTCAAATGTAGCTAATAATTTCTGCACAGCCATCACAAACTCAACCTTCAACTATGAGCATGGGATGAATCCTGAATAACTAGGCGGTAGAGCACTGGTGCGCTAAGCCGAAAGTCCCAGGTTTGAATTCCGTGTTTAGGTGTCATTTTTCAATTAATTTAAATTGGTTAGAAATGAATTGATCTATTTAAAAACAATCAATGTAATACCATATTAGCAAAGACATATGTTTATTGAACTTTGATTGCAGCAATACACTACACAAAGATATTCAATGTGATTTTCATTCAAAAGTTGTTTGTCACATTATGCTAAAGAAAACCTGTATAGTTATTATAAATTAAAGTGTAATTTAAGCAAAAATAATCTATGGTAGAATTTAGCTTAAATAATTTAAATTACTTGCTTTGGTGGCCACATTGTCTAAGCCGTCACTCACACAATAGATTATACTGCCAATGATGGGAAGATCGGGCTTCAATCCTGATCTGGTGTACTGAGAGTAGCTTTTCTTTAATAGTTTTCCACTCTTCCTCCAAGCAAATGTGGGTAAACTTCCTCTAAAATCAACCTTACTAAACCCTACACATTAGAGTAATTAATTCACAAACATTTAACCCAAACAGGTAGTAAGAAGTGGTGCTAAAAAAAAGATTTATATTAATTGGCATTTTCCTCCAAATTAAAATTGGTAAAAAAAAACAATGAAATAGTAATCTTTGAAGAACTTTGAGATAAACAAACAGGTTAAAGTAAGAATCACTAGCTGATGATAATTTGGAAGACATAACCACAAATAAAATAAAGGATTATGAAAGACTTGGAGCCTGGTTTGTTCCCAACCAGCGAATAAAAGTGTTTTATATTTTTAAATTCCCAACAAACAGAAAATTTCAAGCCCTTTCCCAAGTTTTTTCCAATGCACAAAATTCCAGCATGATTACCAGTTTTTTCAATCAATGACCACCCTGAGATATTATCAATATCTATAAAATAACGTTAGTAATATCGTTAAACTTCAATTTTCCTACAAAAATAGTTTATTTTCTAAAAGATGCTTTTATGCAAATTGGAGCATATCTTTGGACATCAATGGATGGCGTGTGCCATATCTGTTCTGGTTTACCTAGTATTGGGTGGTTCCTATCCGTCCCTCTTTATGGACTGCGGCGCCTCAGCAAGTCCCTTCACCTTGAGACGGTCGGCAGTCTTGAGGAAAGCGGGTAGTTGCTCCTGGGACACATTCACCTCCCCTGCATACATGAACTCAAGGATGGCTTGGAGGTGGGTGTATGGCACATCTTTCAAGATTATAATTGGATGCTTCGAGGGGTTTTCCTACAACAAAACGGTAAATTTTAAATCCTCAAACCAAAATAATTGAATTAATATTTAGTCCATTACACTATCAACCAAGGAGTAACACTGTTGTTAGCAAATATTTTCAGTGATAGCACTTCTCTATTGTATAATTGTGTCTGTACTTATACAACTATGTCCAGAACATTTTAGTGCTTCTCAATGAGCTAGAAAGCTGAAATTTAGTGAAATTGTAGAGGAACCTCTCAAAATTTGCACAAAATTTCAAACTATAAAAACAAAAATCACAAAAAAAAAACATATTTAGCTAGGGCCTATTAGTTTTAATACATTACCATGTTACTTGCACCTCAAAAGCAATGAAAAACTAGAATAAAATTCCAATCTAAATTCCAAAGAAAAATCGCAGTGCTCTGATTCATTACTTTGTTTGTTGTTTCGTTATCATGTTAGTAAATAAAAAAGTATTTATTCAATGGCAAATAAAAATTACATAGGTAACGTTCATAATGAATGTTTGCGCTTACATTTACGTACATAATGTGTTTAGACAAATCAATAACTACTAATAAATAAAAGGCATCTTGAAAACAGGGCCGGTTCTTGACCTCACACTGTTTAAATAAATGCATAGGAAGATTTAAAAAATATGAGGGTAGTAAAATGAAATTAGTTGCAACAGCACCAGCTGTTCGATTAGTGTTTGTTGGTGTTTTCTCCTGCTTTGCCCAGGCTACTTCACTCATCTCCCCTCCCTTCTTGAGGTCCAACTGCTTGTATCTCCTCCCCTCCTGAGGCCACATCACTCGTCTCTCCTCCTCTGTTGAGGCCACGTCGTTATTCTCTTCTCTCCTGAGGCTACATCACTAGTCTCTCCTGAGGCCACATCACTTGTCTCTTATCTCTTGAGGCCTCACTGCCCGTCTCCCCTCCTGAGGCCACGTCACTCACTCATCTCTCCTCCTCTGATGAGGCCACGTCATTATTTTCTCCTCTCCTGAGACTACATCACTCGTCTCTCCTCTCTTGCTGAGGCCCTGCTGCTCGTCTCTCCTCTCTTGCTGAGGCCCTGCTGCTCGTCTCTCCTCCCTTCCTGAGGCCCTGCTGCTCGTCTCTCCTCCCTTCCTGAGGCCCTGCTGCTCATCTCTCCTCTCTTGCTGAGGCCCAACTGCTTATCTCTCCTCACCTGAGGCCCAACTGATCGTCTTTCCTCCCCTTGTCAGGTTAAGTCACTTGTCTCTTCGCCCTTCCCGAGGCCCCGCTGATTGTCTCTCCTCTCTTGAGGCCCAACTGCTCGCCTCTCCTCTCTTGAAGCCCAACTGCTCGTCTTTCCTCCCCTCGTGAGGTTAAATTACTTGTCTCTCCTTCCTTCTAGAGGCCCCGTTGATTGTCTCTCCTCTCTTGAGACCCCACTGCTTGTCTCTCCTCGCTTGAGACCCAACTGCTCGTCTCTCCTCCTCTCTTGAGACCCCACTGCTTGTCTTTCCTCCCCTTGTGAGGTTAAGTTACTTGTCTCTCCTTCATTCTAGAGGCCCCATTGATTGTCTCTCCTCTCTTGAGACCCCACTGCTTGTCTCTCCTCGCTTGAGACCCAACTGCTCGTCTCTCCTCCTCTCTTGAGACCCAACTGCTCGTCTTTCCTCCCCTCATGAGGTTAAGTTACTTGTCTCTCCTTCCTTCTAGAGGCCCCGTTGATTGTCTCTCCTCTCTTGAGACCCCACTGCTTGTCTCTCCTCGCTTGAGACCCAACTGCTCGTCTCTCCTCCTCTCTTAAGACCCCACTGCTCGTCTTTCCTCCCCTTGTGAGGCTAAGTCACTTGTTTCTCCTCTCCTCCTGAGGCCACATCACTCGTCTCTCCTCCTCTCTTGAGGCCCTTTCTTTTTGTTTTTTTCAGTGACATAGTTTTTACAGTCGCTACTTATGCTAATTATTTAAATATGTGGTGTAAGGAGGGTATAATTACAATAAGTGCACCACAATTTGTTTGTATCAAAGATAGAAAAATCAAATAGGTGATAAGCTGCTAAACAAATTTGAACTATCTTTAAAAAAAATAATGAGTCATAAAAAGGTGGCCAAAATTGGCGAGAAATTGCCATTTTTTTTAAATATTATTTTAATGAAATAGAATTTACACACTGTATATTGACTTCACTTTACAAATACTGTTAACTTTTTTTAGATCATACTAACTAGAAAATTGTTTTCTAAGACATAAAAGAACAAACCTGGACTAAATACAGCTCAATAAACCATGTTTCCACGTAAAATCAATAATTTGTTAGTAATATATTATTATAATAATTTATCTAGAACTAAGATTTTCCTTTCTTTTTTTATTTTTAAGTTCAGTACACAGTTTATTAATGGCTTAATCTGATTGGGTAGAAATGAGGAAGGTAGCTATGAGGAGGTGAACTCGCATTTGCGTGGAGTGAAGATGGGAAAACCAGAATGATAAATCATGTGAGGAAAACCATCTTCACTTGATGTGGACGAGATTCGACCCTCTACCTCCCTGTCATTGTTGATCAAACCAATGGCTCTTTCTACCTCTAGAACACTGCTGCAGGTAGCTAAGCTTTGTAAACAAATATTTACTTTCTCGTGACACCTCAGAAAGAAAGTATTGTGATTGTCAAAAAATCAAACTTGAGATTTTTTTTTTTTTTAAAGTTGATGTTTCATGGACCCCTGAAACCAACAAAGTTGTTTTCGCGTCATATGTCTGTCTGTCTGGAGATGAAACTATTTATCAGATTGGGCTACACCTTGGTATCTGGGGTTTTCATAAGGTCCCCTAGAGGAGTTTTTGGTATTAGATGTCTAACCCTAGATTTAAGGGTAGTTTATTGAAGGGCAAAAAGAGAATTAATCAATTTTATTAAAATTCCCTCTTAACACATTTGAATTAATTTTATATCTGAACACTGTTTATCATTGTAAACAAGATGTAAATTCTCATTTTCTCATGAACATAAATTTGGGGGTACCTTACAAGAGGGGAACTTTCCAATTTTCATCATTTCACACAACTATTTGAAATAAAACCTTATCGTTGTAGAGTTGAGTTATTATTAAAGATAAAAATATTTTTTTAAAATATATCTTTATAAAAATAAAAAGTTCTGAGCTATAAAAAAAATATAGACTACATACTTTTTAATCCAGGTCTTTGAAAATCAATTTGATTCTTATGCTCTTTGTGTGACAAAGATGTTTCTCTTTTCCCAATTTTTCTATAACAGTGTTATAGTTCCTAATTCCATACAGCAAGTGACTGTATATTATTTAATTTATGATCTTTAGTGTAGTGTTTCTACAACAATGTACATACCAACTATTTCGTTTTTAGTCAATGTCTATTTTTAAGATAAAAGCGAAAGAAAGTTTGTGCGGTGCACCGTGACTTTTTTTTTATTACAAAAATACAAAATCGCCTCTACCTTTATGTGAGCTAGTTTGTGAACCTATTATTTCTAAGACTTTATGATTGTTGTTGATATTATTATTTGACAATTTTCAGGGGATAGAAATAATAGCTTTGACACTCATGACCTGCTCCCCTAAATTAAATTCCTGGATGTGCCCCAAATCTTAATATCTTCAGAATTAATCCTGCTGTAAGTACAAAAAGGTCTTGTTTGTCTATAAAACACGAATAAAACTATTTATAGAAAGCATTTTTTTTAAATTTATTTAGCCCCGCGTCTTACTACTGTTCGGGTTATACGCTTAAGTACTAATTACGCTAATGGGTTAGGGATTGTAAAGGTTGAATTTAGAGGAAGTGAGCCTACATTTGTGTTGAGGGAGAGTGGAAAACAATTTTAGAAAAATCCCAACCGAGATTCAAAATTCAATCTCCCTGTCCCCAGCAGTCTAGTTCTTTGCGAAATAGTACGTTAGCTAACTACGCCACCAAGGCGGGTGTAAGAATTTTCACCTTTTCTTACAAAACCAACGTTATACAAATAGGTTTTATCTAATTAAGGAAACACTGTTTATGCAAATTATTTATAAGCTAAACAGAATCAAACCTACTCTATCAAAAAGCTTTTAACATATATCATGCAAATACATCACAATAACTCAAGTTTGGAGGTAATAGTAGTAATAAAGTGAAAGACAATTAGTGTCAAGTCAAGTCAAGGGTTTTACCTGAACAGGATATAAATGGGGAGAGGGAAGGGGGAGTAGCTGGGCTGGGCAAAAATATGGATAGATAATGCCAAAAGGGGGTTGGGGAGGAGAGGCAAAGGTGGTTCGGATAGCAGACCCATCTAGCAGGAAACAGCTAAACTTTTTCAACAGTTTAGGTATGATTTAATTTGAAAATACCAAATTTTGTTTAAATCATTGTATGATAAATATTAATTGTGTATTATAGAACATTATCTTATTCGCTATAATAATAATATGATAACTTCGAAACTATATTCTTGTATTAATGTTTGATTTAAATTTAATCTAATCAGAATTGTGTCTTATTGTAACAAAGTAAATATTAACTTGTAACCTTTTTTTATTGATATAGTTCATATTAAACTTATAGGTTAAATAGAATACAAAACACTGCATGTTGTATTAATTATAGTTTTTGAGAGAAAGTCTATATAACTTTCTCGTTCTTATAATTATAGGTGTCCATCCGAATCTTATCAATAAAATAATATTCTTAAATACCAGTAATAAATGTTCCTAGCTTCATTAAGCCTAAGTTACTTCTTTAAACTTTGATCATAAATTTCTTTGAAAAAATATTTTACTGCTAAAGAAAGACATGTATCCAAACAAACAAAGGGGGATGGTACACATTATCCACCTGATTTGAAGGTTTTTAAAAAACAAAATATTGATATTCACCATACATTTTTGTATACAGAAAAATATGTAGAATCAAGTATAATTCATTCACGACCTTAGTTTACTTGTATGATAGCTCAAAAAGTTAAGAAAAATAGTCCTTAATATATCCCTAAGCCAACAGCTGACATCTGTCACTTTGGATAACTGTAATGAATGTGATAGTTAACCACAGTAATTTAGGCCAATATTATTTATATATTTATTTGAGGTCGGACACACAACTTATTTATCGTTTTATTTCACTTAAAATAATTATTATTCACAGCACTTTCACAAAAGGTCTAACAAACATAGCTTCAAAATGGCGACTAACAAATTTAAACCATGTGGTTGAACATGACAGAAACAAGTATTTTACAATGATGCACCCATGCAGTGGGTAAAAATATTTTATACAGTTAAGTATCTCAAAACATGATAAAATAATCATAAAATAATGTATTATATATATTTTTTAAAATGTTAAGTATTTTCTCTTTTCCGAGTAAATACGATGCCTGTATTAAAAGGTATTATTGTATGCACTATATTAAACATAATCAATAACGTTCCAAAATGAAGAATAAGTACTTTTAATTACGTTTAAAATATTGTTTCGAGTTGGATAAAAAGAAATTATTGAAAGTAATGAAATAGTATGAGAAAACTTAAATTTACGTTATTTTAATACAAAATATAATATGTAATTAAAAAAGTAAACATTTATAACAAAACAGTGACAACCCAAAACCTAAACATATGATTTTTGAACTGTCATCCAGGTAAAAACCTATCGTGAACAGACTCTAGGCATCCAATGAGTTACAAAACAATATTTTGAAAAAACTTTTAAATTACATAAGAAAAGATTCCTTCACCTAAGTGGTCTTTTGGCCATATTGTTTTATCATGACAGTAAAAGCTGGACCCTGATAATTTCCGTATATAACTCTCTACATCAATAATAATATAATCGCTAGAAATATTGATAGGCCTAAATGTAATTTCCCAAAAAAAGTATATCTTATCATTAATGACTTGCAGTTATCAAGACATGTATGCACAATTTAGACTATAATAAAACACAATTTATTAAGTTTCTTGTCTACAAATAGTAGCAAAAACCATTCACAAAAACCACAGTACAACTTGAAATATATATTGATGATTATTGTGAAAGGGTAGATTCACATTTCACCAATGATAAATGGTTGGGGTCATGCTGAGAATCGAAACGGGACCTATACCTCAGTAGACAGACAGGCTACCGAGTGAGCTAAGGTGTCAGATAAATAAGTCAACGTGATAAATATGTTTGTTATTATGGTAGATCTACTTTCCCAATCTAGCCAAACCTATCTTTATTGCATTATATAGTCAACTAAAATTGTAATTTTTTGGCCTATTATTGATTCACCCTAAGCTGAGACCTGATGTAAACAAAGCCACATGGAAGTCTATGCTCTGATTTGATAGTGAACGGACTTCAATGGTATCCTTTCGCTAAATAGTCCCTTCTATATTTTGTATTAAACTTGTTTTAAAATAACATTAGAAAATTATCTTAACTAAAATGATCCCTTCATTTGATTTAGAAATTATACTTTAGCTTTGCAAGCGCTGCTATTCGAGTGCCAACAAACTCCTGACTCAGTGTTGAGGGACCCCATGGTACAGTCGTCAAGTCCGCAACGGTCAGTTGAAAGTTCATCTCGGCAGTGTTAGGTGAGTGTTGAGTACTTCCCATCTATTTACGGCATTTGCAGAGTCTGACCCAAGTTTTGTTAAACAATACAGTAAATTTAAAAGAATTTTAAAAATACAACAAAACATAGTGACCTACTTTTCTATGAGACTGACTATACATACTTAAAATAATGCACTGGTGTTCCACTAATCCTGTATGTCCTTCGCGTAGTGATTTGGGAATGTTTGTTTACTTCAGGTCTCAGGTTAGAATGAACCAATAATAGAGATAACATTAACTTTTTAATATTTTATCGTCATAGCAGTTTTAGCGGACAGGATCATATAGCCAAAAGATGGCAGGTAAGAGCTAGTCTGTATTGCGAACATCGGTTGAAAGTGACTAATACCAACCTATTCAGATATAATTATTATTTGCTTACTAAAACTGTATTATAAATAAAAAGAGTTACCAAACAATTATTTTAATACTTCCATAAGAATTACTATACAGGTATAGTTGGCATTTTAATAACTACTTGAAAGATCAAAATATACTAATAAAACTAATTTTTGCTTTGCAATTGTGGCAACAAGAGATTATACTAGGTCTACCCAAAATAATATATTAAAAGGTAGGCTATTATATTAAAATTTGTATCTTGTTATAATTAACCACCAAAATAAATAAATGTGTTTTATAACTTAGAGAAATAGCTAAATTATACAAAATATTAGTTTCAAAATAAAACAATTTTATTTTGTAAATAGCGCATGATGGTTTGTATGACATCATCAACCGCCCTTGCTTAGGCTGGTTCACCATTTTAGTTTATGAAGTGAACGTGGCATTTTATAAGATCTCGTTTGAAAAGCATGTACACCACTTCCACAAAAAAGAAACATCGAGTGGCGGCTCATGAATAAATCTTAAGGGCACTCTCTTAAAAATAGTCATATTAGGTATACTAAGTTGCACCTTATACCACTATATATTTAACTTATAAACTGTACTTAATAAAGTATAAAGTTGATAAGTTATAAAAGTATAAAAATTCACTTGATTCGAAGTTGAAGACTGTCCATTGTGATACACACACACATACATATATTGATTTTAATAAGTAAGTATATTGTTTGAAAGAAAAATCTAATCTTCTGTTTTTGTCCGAAACGAATTTTTCTATTACTAAAGTCTGGTGTTTTGCCAGACAAAATGGGTAAGGCATTAATTAATCTGTGTTCATTCATGGTGTTTGATAGGTAGATTTGATTAACTTCAGTATTGAAAAACACCACTCACTTTAAAAAATCCTACTTAGAGGAATAGTAACAAGAATTTGTAAAGCTTTTGTGATTTCTTTAAATGCAAGCCTACTGTCCAATCCAAAATAATATATAAAATTTAATGTTTTCAAGCAGCTTGGCTAGGTTTATTTTCTTCTGTTATTTCTAACTTAGAGTAAGTTAAAAAGCTTCACGCTCCATCATAAAATGTTTTTTTATCAATCATTGTAAATGCAGTGCAGAAGTGATTAATATCATCTACCAGTTTAAGATCATTTTATTAAGTTCATTTAGGTATTCAGACATAACTATCTTTACTCCACATAAATGTTTTTTAATACAAAGCAATCTTTTATTTGAAATATAATTTAGTCATTTTTTTCTAGGCATAAGTCCTTCTGTGAGCATCTTAATTCTTTCCTCTTCTTTATTGAATATGAGGGTTACGATTATCAGCTTTTCGAAGTCGACAATTGCATGAATTCTCACTGGATCAGTTTGCAGAACTTGTAACTGATAAACTAAGTAATAGATAATGTTAGGCACTGAGTAAAAATTTAGCCAAAACAGGAAAGTTCTATTTTCAAGCCAGTTACCAAACCCAGCGGTCAGTGTTACCGTTCCTTAGTGTACATATTTTCAGAATGCCTGTTTGTATATTTTAGAAACATTCCAGAATATTGTCTTTGTAAGTGAAGACTGTTTGTATTATCCTGGATTGAGAATTCCATCTGGATTGAGAAGGTCGAGGTCTTATTTTATTGCATACATGCTCTAAAGCAGCTCTTATGTCTCAAAAAAGAAAGAAAAACGCAGCAACCCATTTAAATTGGCAACCAAAATTTCACACTCACTATATTAGAAGCAGCTTCTACGAACAATTTATTTAATTGGTGGGCATAACAATAAACATAGTGGACATTTTTACAGAGCAGCTCCATTGAATGTATTTTTTGCTATCAGTTTGTTGATTGCATGTAGCACGGACTCTCCCTAATAGAGTCCAAAGAACATATAGGTGCCTGTATATATTAAAAAAATTGACAAAACCTGGAGATAATTAGTGGAAAGATGAAAATAAAATTATTCGCTTTTTAAAAATGTAATAAATAACATAACCAAAGTATGGTTGGTGGAAAGATGTCATTTTTTCCAAAATGGTGTCTGAATATGGTACTTTCCCTGTTAATTATTGAAATAGTGACTTCCCTTTCATAGTTAGTGAATGTATATTCCCAAGCTTTGTTGTACTGTAGCATGTCCTCTATATCAAGTGATCTATAAAGGCTTCAAAGCAAGAGATTTATAACTTATCTATTCCATTAAAATGTAGCAGATATTGACTCACCCTGGATGGATGTTGTTGGATACAAACACCATGCACTGGCGAGCCGTTCTGGGAGCGCCGGCATTATAGTATTTTGTTCGTTGAACACACGTGGTTGGAAAAGAACAAAGTTTTCTTTAACTCAGTGAGTTGCCACTGCACCAGCAGATTTTCCTTGCAAGTCCTCCCCACTCTCCTCCCTCCCCCTTAGATTTCCTGGTGGGATTGTTGTTCCGACGCAGTTTTGTAGCTATATATATAACGAATCGCCCGGGACTCACTTTATGGCATTTCATTGTAATAAATCGAAGGAAGAACTTTTGCACCAATCTTCAGCTCCATAAAATACTGGTGATCATGATGTGTCAGGCGTCGGACTCGCCACCGCCGCGCAGAGGAGGCCTCTTCTGTATCCATGAGTATTATAGCAAATGTTTGACGTAGATTGCTATGTCCCTCAGACATAGCCTGTTAGGTAATATTGTTAGTTTATTTTTACGTCCATCAGACATGTTGTCTTTAGTCTGAGAGACTAACATTATGTTTCATGTCCTTAAGACATAGTTTCTTTTGCCAGATAGTCTGGCTACCATTTTCCCTATGTCCATCAGACGTAGTTTAAGTACGGGGACTGTATGCTCTATATATATGTAGGTACAGGTGTTCAAGTTAACCCTAACTCTTAAATCTATTTTTATTTTCTGAGTCCTTAAAAGACGGTAATATTTCATGACGCCCTAAATGGCATGTTCCCTTTCATAATCTCTGTATGGCTACAAGCAGGTGATCTAACGCGTTTGTCCAGGACCTAGTTAGGTCACTGACTGTATGCAGTCTTGTTGACACCTCTTGTGCTACTATTTGTGGTACGCAACTTGCGGGAACACTGATAGTTTGAAGTAGTGGCCCGCGTGGGTAATACTTTCTTCCAGCCCCTTTTGGCGCCTTGTTGATCTAAGTATTTAAAGATAGTGTCTACTAGTATTCATGTATCGTATAAATGTACAATTGAGTTCTCTGGCAGTACTTATTAGGAAAGGACCAGCCATAGTATAATTCTGTGTAGATGCTTGATTGTTAGCCTTCTATTGTTTGAAAAATATAAGATCCTCCTATAGGATATTAAAACTCGAGGGTGTATATGACTCTCCTTGAGGTTTAAAACAAGCGAGTTAGCTTGAATAGTATACG
Source organism: Timema monikensis (assembly GCA_902151445.1). NCBI lineage: Eukaryota > Metazoa > Arthropoda > Insecta > Phasmatodea > Timematidae > Timema > Timema monikensis. The sequence goes on along the minus strand of CABFVZ010002495.1, from coordinate 74,690 downwards.
TTTTAGTAACTCCAACAATATAAGATCTTTAGTTATGCAATTGTTTTTACTATTTCTCATGTTTAGACCTTACTCACTTTAGTCCGGCGTTAGCCTGGCTATAATGTCTTGAATGTATTCTCTGAGCTCAACCCCCATTTAACTGTAGTCGTGAGGTGTTAGACACTTCATCGCCCGAGCTAGAACTGGTATTCATGTTTCTGGAGTTATCAAAGCAGACTACCACATGTTCTATTTAACCTTGATGGTTTGCTTTTACTTTATATCAATACTAGGTTGTCCGAACAAATATTTTTGACATTTATAACAGAATACAATTATCGTCAAGCATCCAGTGAATGATCTTGTTTACCATATGTAATCCTTTCTTATTAATGTTTTTTTATAATAAATTTATTTATGTTACTTATATGATATTTACCTTCCATATCTTTCATCATATATAAATCAACTATGTACTAGTAAGTGTTTCCTTCTCTATATATTAAGGAGAGGTAAACAATTCAGTTCCTCATGAAATTTCCTTTACAATGATATCAAACATAATCGGAAGTAGCTACTGGAATTGGTACTAAGGAATCATGATGAATGCATTGTATATCTTGTAGACCCTAAGGGGAATAAAAAGGTTATGAAGTATTACATGGGTTGTATACGTTTGCAATAAAGACATATACAACTGATTTTATTCATGGAATACATTTTGACTGAAATATGTTATAAATGTATTTAGGTAGCAAAGTACAGTATTTCAAAAATATCAATCTTCAGAGTCAGGGAAGTTATCCACTGCATTGTCAACTGGTTCATTGTTGAGGGAACGACTTCTGGATTCTGAACATGCTTCGAAACACTTTAATACTTGGTTTCGACATCCACATTTATGTCCACAACTGGTTTTGCATTTGCAATGAATAAGCTTCATGGTAGAAGTTGTTGCTGTATGCATGTATGTTTGATACGGAGTGAAGGTACCAGCATTAGTCAAGCGTCAACCCCAATCTGTGGTATTCAGAATGTCTGTTGCCATCCATTTTTGCACTTGATAATAAACTCGGAGATTATGATAAAACCGCTGATGCTGATTGCAGTTTTGTGACGAACAATTTATGTAATGAACTCTACAGTCTTCCGACAAAATATTTTCTTAGGTAGCTTATCTAAAGTTTCACTTCCTGTGCCACCATAGCAGGGTTCCTATACAAAATCATGACATTTTTTCAAGGACATTTCAAGGATTTTCTACAATTCATCCAGGACAAGTGTATAAAGTAACCTTGGCAAAATACACAACATTGCATAGTTTATATATATATATATATATATACATACATACACACACACATTTTTTTACGCAGGCTCCCAACTCCCCTGCACCTTTCCACAACTTTTGTTATTTTTTTAATGTATTTCATGATGCAATGAGTTATTTAAATAATGAAAACATAACATAACATTACTTGCAAATAATCACCGATGAAATGTGGGGTTCCCCTATCACAGTGATGAGTTTAAAGGGGCAAGATCTTGTGTCTGTTCTATGGAGATATGAGTTTGTTTATAAGTTGTGTGCAGATATAATCAATAAGTTTAGAAAGTGTGTGTTAAATATCACAAATAAATAAATTAATCACTTGCAAATAATTGTTATATTAATCATGTTTTATTTATTTTTTATTTCTTAGGTACAAATATAATAAAGGTCATTCAATTTTTACAATAATAATTTACTGTCATGTTTAAAAGCGTACAATGGGGCGAATAGGAATATGTTATGGAATGTTCTCAGAGAGTATCATGTGGATGCATGGTTAGAAAATTTGCAATTAAGGTGGTGTAGGATGGAAGTAAAGCGTTCGTTAGAGTGGATGGAGCTTTGAGCTAATGGTTTGACATTGAACAGGGTGTTAGACAAGGTATTGTCATGTCTTCATGGATAAATGTATGAGGGATGCTTGTAAGGACATGGTTGGTATACAAAGAGACAATGTAAATGTGAGTGTGCTGTTTTATTCAGAAGAAAAGTGACTTGCAGAATGCATTAAATCATGAGTGTGGCAACAGACAGAATGGATCTTCATAAAAAATTCTCTAAAATTATGGTATTGGTTTTTGATAAGGACATATCAGGTAATGATTGTCAATTTAGTATAAATGAAAAGCTGTTAGAAAGAGTGAATGATTTATCTGGGCAGAATGTTCTTTAAAAATGGAAGGATGGTTGATTAAATCGACAGACAGGTAAAATCATCTCAGATTAGTTGGATCTATGTGGATTATTGCAAAGAATGAAGTACGTATTACTAAGAGTCAAATATGGCAGTATATAAAAGTGTGCTCATACCAACATTGTTTTGTGTATGTGAAGCGTGAGTTTGTCAGTCAAAACACAATATCTACGAAATAGATGAGGACAGAAAGTAATAAGTGGGTGCTGAAGGAATGCATTTTGAAAGGAAATCCAATAAGACAATGAGAGAGAAGAATCTTATGTTGGTTAGGACATGTTTAGTGGAGGAGTGTGGATCGAATGAAGAAGCAAAGAGTGGATCAAAAGGAAAAGGTAGGTCATGTAAGACTTGGATAAATGTTGTAGACAATGTGTGAAAAAGAGAAACATTAAGAGTTTTAAGTATACAAGAGCATGTATGACTCAGTGTATGGATGTTGTTGAAGCGAAGGGAGTATTCAAGGATATAGAGGTGTGGAGAAAGTTAGTGAGGATGGATTAAGTGAGAAGTTGGTTTTTGAGTTATAAGCACAGTTTCTTGCGTACCCCGTAAGGGACGGCGTGATTATGTATGTATAGGGCTATGTATTAAAAAATGAACAAAGGAATTTCCTAGAAAATTCCAGGAAAAGATTGGCAAAATGAGAAATTCAATAACCTTACCAGGCCTGGAAATTTTTTTTTAAATTCCTGTTTTTCCAGGTTTCCCAGTATGCGTAGGATACCTGCATAGATATCCACAAGTGCTCTTTCACTAGCAACTAATACATCTTTATGTTAGGTTTCTTGAAAACCTCAGCACAGCCTCTGAAATTGGCACTGTTTAAAAGTTTCATTACAACATCCTCTTATCCTATTCTAAATAAGTGGTGGTAGTGTCATAGGCAAGAATCACTCGTGAAAAAAGAATATATTTACAACTACAAAGTTCATTTTTCAGAGCTTTGAGATTCCATATTTTTGTTTTCTTCACTGAAATGTCTTTAGATTCTGGCTTGAATATGATATCAAAATTGTTCTTCTCTGCATGGAAGCAAAGTAACACCAACAATGCAGTGTCCTCACCCATAACTACTGTTTTCATTGTGCTAGACCTCTTAACAGCTGTTTTTACAATCAAGAGAGCTAGATTTTCTCAGCATGAAGAGTCAAACACCCATTTGGGATTTGACTGTAATTTATCAGAAAGAGAATTAATTAACCGGTGTATATTCTATACATTACTTAGAAACATTTTCTTTTTCGTCTTAGGGAGCATATTTCCTGCGAATAAAACCGTTAGTGAAGTCATTCTCTTTGAGCTTCTTAAATGAGTTACATCCTTTGTTACCCGCCTCGGTAGCGTAGTTAACTAACGCGCTAGTATCATGTTGAGCTAGAATGCCAAGTTTGGGAGATCGAGGTTTGAATCNTCAACCTTTCCAATTCCTAACCCATTAGCATGATTAGTAGTTAAACGTATAACCCGAAGAGTTAGTACCTAAGACATGGTGCTAAATAAACATATTTAGTTGAATGGGGTAGTCATCGAACACTAGTGTCTCATTTCTGTATTTTTCGTTGACATATTTTAAGTAATTTTCACATAAGTCATCAAGAGTAGCATTGTGCACCCATGGTATACATTGTAATAAAGCACCACCATCAACCACGTAATGAAAATTCCCAATGGGTTTCATTTCTTTAAATGATCCAGGTTTACTCAATTCTTCTGCTAACACTGGTTTATTCGCTTATAACATAAATCAATGCATGCCAAAAAAAAAAAAAGCTAACGAATAACTACATACCGGAAGTTCATAGGCTTACTAGAAAATATTTTCTTGGACATCCTTGTCTCTGTTTGATGCATAAACAAGTCTTTGGAAAAGAAGTTGAGGTTCAATTGTATTTGACGTTCACCCCAGACATTAACCGAATAATATTCAAGCCAACTTATTTGGCAAGGTAAACAGTGACATTTGCTATTGCTACCATACCTTTTGCAATATTCTGCAGTTCTATGTTATCATAAAAGGGTTCTTAACTTCGAAAATAGAGAATAACTTTCTGGGGTTATGATTAGCTCTTTTAAATATTGATATTGTCTTTTAAAAGCTGATAACTTGAAACATGAGATAAAGATGCCAGTCCCTGTTAACTTCTACACATTTCAGCATTTATAAGAGCCATATTGTTCGCTGATATTCCTGTATTCCACAGCACCTCAATAAGACAACACTAGTTTTCAAGCTTCACATCAAAACTTGTTCAGTAATCAAATGGGTTGACAGACCAGCCGACAAATAATGATATCAGACTTTGAATATAATATGTTGTCTATGTTATGACATATTCCGTTCACGATAGGTTTTTACCTGGATGAAAGTTTGAAAATCATATGTTTAAGTTTTGGGTTGCCAACACTTGTAAAAGATCACTGTTTTGTTATAAATGTAAAGATCTTTAATTACCTGTTATATATTACATTTAAAATAACGTAAACTTAAGTTTTCTCATACTATTTCATTTTTTTAAATAATTTCTTTTTATACAACTCGAAACAATATTCTAAACATAATTAAAAGTACTTATTTTTCGTTTTGGAACGTTACTGATTTTGTGTAATATAGTGCACACATCAATATCTTTTAATACAGGCATCATATTTACTTGTAAAAGAGAAAATTGTTATTTTTTTACATACAATAAATTATTTTATGATTATTTTATCATATTTTGAAATATTTAACTGAATAAAATATTTTCATCAACTGCGTGTATGCATCATTGTAAAAAACTTGTTTACCATTATGTTCAATAATATGGTTTAGATTCGTCAGTCACCATTTTAAAGTTATGTTCGTTAGAAGTTTTTGTGAAAGTGGTGTTAATATTTTTTTAAGGGGAATAAAACGATAAATAAACTTTGTGTCTGTCCTCAAATAAATATATAAATAATATTGGCCTAAATTACTGTGGTTAACTATCACATAAATATATTACCATCTGTTTTCATTACAGTCATCCAAAGTGATAGATGTCAGCTGTTGGCGTAGTGATATATTAGGGATTACTTCTAATAACATTTCGAGCTGTCATCCAGGTAAACTTAGCTCGTGAATGAATTATATACAGGTAGGTCTATATAGTTACAAAACAAGTATATTATTATTATTATTATCACCGCGTCTTACTACCCGTTCGGGTTATACGCACTTACGCTAATGTGTAATGGTAGGGTGATTGTGAGATGAAATGGAGGACCTACAGTTTAACGTAGGATCCAAACCACGGTGGCGGCCTGGCATTCCAAAGTATATTGAATTTCTAATAAAATATGATATATGTAACTTATGTTTTTATTTCCCTTATGGGCTAGACAATACAGTCATTAGGACTCGTTAGTACTAAGTCTGATAGTTACTTCTGGCTATGTTTGGTATCATTGCAAAGAAAATTTCAAGAGGAAAAATAAATATGTGGGATGTAATTTCGCCAACTGGGAAAGGGAAGCCAGCATTACAATAATTAACAGTGAACGTGATGTATTCAAACGCCATTTTGAAAAAATTGTGTTTTTCCACCAACCATACATATTTTGATATATATGTTATTTATGACATTTTTCAAGAGCAAATTGTGTTGGCTTCACTTTGTATTAATTATTTCCAAGTCAAACCACATATTGAGGGGCCTAATAGTACCGATCACTTATATAGCTAACAGCACTGATGTCGGGTTGTTATGTCAACCCCTCTATGAAGCATTCAGAGCTTGGGCGGGGCGACGGTCTGCCACACAACCATGTGTGAGGTGAGCACATGTTACCATCATTTTACTAGTAGGTGTGATTGTTGTCTTGACATGATTTTCATTCAAGTTTTTTCGTTATGTAATGAAATAATATTAGAAAATTGGTGCAAATTTCAAAATGTTTTGTTTATTCCTTTGCTTTATTTTGCAAATGGAGAGTCTTCCCTCACGAGCGGCACTGGAAACATCGAAATGTTTATTTCCTTAAGTTTGTGTTTAGATAAAACACAAACTGTTGGATGAATAAGAAATTAATTAAAAACAAATTGTAAATTGTGCAAGTTTTGACTGCAAAAAGTGAAAACAACTCAATATTTAATGGTATTTCAGATTGTATGGTTTGTTGACAGAGTAATGTTTCCTAGTTGTCACCTACAGGTCTACCACCCTACAACCATGTATGAGCTTTAAGGAACACGGTGTGGTCAATATTTATATTACAAACATGATTTGGGTGAGTTGTTGGAGTGTTTTGTCTAGATGTAACATAATCCTTTTAGAAGTTTTGAAAATGTATAAATCTTGGTGTCATTCTATTATCCGTATACTTGCGTGTAATGAAGTGAGTAAAATATCAAATACTGCCCAATGGCAAAGAAAAAGAGCCAAATATGGGACACCAAACACATCCTTTTAGCTATACTTGTGTGTTAAAGGATGAATATCACACTTTAATTTGATGCAAGCTAAATTAGTAGGCCTACACTTGAGAGACAATTTAGACACAATCAAAAATGACTTTCACCCTTTAGGTGTCTAGGTCAATACATAGGCCTAGGCCTACACTTAGATTCAGCGTGTCCTCTGTCAGACACGAACAAGATTTACTTTTTTTTTGTTGTTGTTTTTTTGTAATCTCAGGCAGAGCATAGCCAAAGCCTTATTTGAACAAAACATTTAGGTTACTTACTTCAAGTAACGCTTTGAAGTAGGGACTACAAGCTGACAGAACCATCTTGTGTGCCTTGCAAGTCTGTCCTTCACATGCGAGTGTCACATCTGTAAAACTTTTCTCATCTCGCAAATGTTTAAATGAAGACACCATATTTGACTGGAAGTCGTTCCATTTTAAAAAGAACTGTTGTTGCTGTTGATCGGCAGACATTCTTGTTGAGGTTAGACTTCTATGATAGGCCTAATGTGAAATCAACTGAAAATTTAGAAATAAATCATCAAATTTATTAAGCTATAAATAGCTTACGTTTTATTAAGCATAATATAAATTACTTTAAGGTATATGTGATTTAAATTAGACCTAGGACTACTGTTATTGTATTTACATAAACTTTTTTATTTTTCTTAGTCATGGATTACAAATGTGCTCATACTGTCGAAACAAATTGATTTGATATTCTAATTTAGTTGCGGTTTAACTGATTTATAGAAACAACGTGCAGCACACAATACGGCAGAAGGAATCAAATTTATTGATCTCTATAAAAAAAGACACTTTTAGAATTATTTGTTGAGTTGTGGCAAAACCATACAATTTAAAAACTATACAGGCGCTAATTTTGTTAACTTTGGTAAGAAAGCGCAAAATAGCATGAATATAGTCTAGTAAATAACAAAATTAAAATGTAGAAGTAAACTTACAAACAAATAATAGTTTTAAGATAAAAATCACAATTTTCTAAAAAAACTTGCAAACTTTTGTCAACAACTGTTAAGAAGCGGAAGTATAAAGCGAATGTAGTGACACCTGTTATTTAAAGATTTAATTAATTGTGTACTCATCAATGCCGATCTTCAATTAGTTTATTAAAATCCGTCATTAAGTTAAAACTATTCATAAATATTTGTTTAATCAGGGATTTTTTACTTATAATTAATCTGAAACCAAGTAATAATATTAAACTTATAGCGATTATAATTTATTAAAAATAACTATTTTGAAACGCTGCCATCTATCGATAATTTGCTTAAAGCCTTTTAATCAAATCTAAAGAACTATTTTCCCGACTAGTGTGTAATTATTTTTAAAATAGTTATTAGGATCTAAGAAGCTTTTCGAAATTTATGAGTTTGTTATATTTATAAATACAAACTATAAAATAATTAAAATATCGTAACTGTAAAATAAAAGAGGTACTAGAAATTCTACTCAACGAAATAGCGAAAACGTGAGCGCGTGGCCATATTGAAGAAAGGGGCGAATTCTGACACTTATAGATGAATGATATTTAGTTGTCATATTTATTATTTTTGCTGTCAAAATTGTTGTATAGTGTTCGAAATAATGTCGAGAACCGAAAAAGATAGACTGAAGCAAATACAGGATCGCTGTCAAGCTCTTCTCACAGAAATGTTACGAGATGATGATAATAAATATTGTGTGGATTGTGATGCAAAGGGTAAAATTATTATATATATATATTTATTAAATCTAAGATTATTTAACATATTTTGTGGTTAAAATTCTATTTTTGCTGTTGTAGAGTATTAATTTTGATCAAGTTTAGTAGTTCTATCTTGTGCATACACTTTGACATTTGTCTTATTCTTAACCCTAACCCTAGTAAATATTTTATTTCCAGGTCCTAGATGGGCATCATGGAATTTGGGCATTTTTCTCTGCATTCGGTGTGCTGGTATTCACCGAAATTTAGGAGTGCATATTTCCAAAGTAAAGTCTGTGAATTTAGATACGTGGACACCAGAGCAAGTCGTCGTAAGTTTATTTTCATACATTGGCCTAATTAGTTTGACCATAATTCATTGACACAAAAACTGGACGAGAAGGGGGGCTAGAAGAAGGTAGGTTAGGCAGGGTACGTGAGAAAATCAAGTTTAAAAATTCTTGTATTGCCACACAAAAAAATAGTTTTTAATAACATAACATGGTGAACTTACATCATTCTTCACAGAACCCATACCAAAACTTTTAGGTGGGTGTAGATGGGGAATGCATTTCATCCTGCTCATACCATGTTTATTTTTCGGATGTACTTTGCACGATAAATGTTGGTCTTTCAATACCTTGTCATAAAGCTCTCACACACACACACACACACACCACGATACAATTTTGTCTTACAATTAGCATGGCTCTCATTTAGTCAACACTAAATCTAAATATCTCCTTAGACCGCATTGTAATACTCGACGAAAGCCTCGCGTTGGGTCACCAATTTATAATATCCTATTGGCCCTGCGTTAGCTGCCATTTTATAACTTGTCTCAAAGGGCTTTTATGCTGAAAGCCCCACTGTTTGGCTTTAATTTTTAATATCCTACGAAGCCCGTCGTTGGATAGCCAATTATTAAATCCTCAATGGGGTTTTTTGTGTTGAAAGCCCCTCAACTCAAGTCAAGTCAATTGAAGACTTCGCAAAGACGACTTATAATCTTTGTATCTATTCCTGGCCAGCTCAGCTTCTGTTCTCAGCTCGATTATTGTATAATGAAATACCCACATACTTTGATCAGTTTTATGTCAATTTATTGTTAGAAAGTATTCTTGTTATATGTATTACTATAATACGTAACAACTTCAGCTGTACAAACGACCTGTCTCTACGCTAATCACTGTACACTAAATCATAGTTAAATATGTGGAGACAAGCAACACACGTCTTGTTGCCACCCCGGTCACTGCGCATCTCTCTTGTGTAACAGTGAGACTTTGTTTCTTCCTCACGTCTTTTTTAAATTCTGATGACATCCTAGATTGCACCAGAGTGGACTGACAATCTCAACCTATTACAAGAGAGTACCGGTAGTTTGAATCTTGGCTTTCTGATTGGCTGGACAATGAACCCACCCTGTGCTAAGGAAAAAGTGTATTTCTCTTAGAATGAAAACACAGTGCTAGATCAGCTCTTTCCATTTTGTTTCATCGTCCAACGCATCCAGTAAGCACATTTTAAATAAAAGAAATGTATTGGCTTCCAGTTTGCCTGAAGGGCTTAAATATTCTAAAATGCAAATTAATAATTTAAAAATAGTATCATTAAATAAAAATAATTCCCAGCTTTACACATAAAATGCAAATAAAATATTAGAATAGCAGTCTCATCCTTCCTTTTCGAAACAACGTTGAGCTTACAAGTTGGGACATTACAGCATGCTATTCATAATAGAAGATATTCTTTCCAGGGATGCAGTTCTTCCTGGCAAATAAAGAATAAACCATACTACATTTTTAAAAAATCCTAAAAAAATATACATTTTTCATTTATTTCAGAAAATATTTGTACCCATTTATTAGATACAGAAATATTTGATCTATTTCATGCATCCAACCTCCTCACAACTCTAGCTTTATGATTGACACCAATATTTAAGGGTCGTTCTCACTTTGAGGGACAATTTATGTCTCCTGTCTAATTAAATATTTTGTTATTTTTAAAACACGCAACAACAAAAAATAATAGTTTTAGAAAGTAGAAAAATTTAAATAGAGCAATATTTAAAAAAAATTAGACAAAATAATTAATCACGTCGATAACTGTCCCAGGTACCCGTCGTTTGGCCTAAAGTGTAGGCCAAATGACTTTTTGTAAAATTAACTTTTAGGCCACTTATTTAAAGTGTGTTTATATTGTCTTCAATTTCCTACTTCCCAAGGTAAAGCAGCACATCTATTAACCTGTCATACCACTTTGGTATGTTGAACTTTTTGCAATGCCAAAGTTTTGCACTAATTTTTGTACCGTTTTGTACCCGTACTCTTTGTTGAGTAATTAGCATATAAATGTGGCAACTTTATGTTGATCGTTTTGTTTTAAATTTTGAACGTTTTTCAATGCCAAATTTGTTAAAAAGTTTTGTACCTATACCCTTTTTTAGTAATTAGCATATAAATGTGGCCACTTCGTGTTGATCATTTTGTACTATTCTGAATTTTGAACTTTTTCGGTGCCAAAGTATATTTTTAATCGGCCTTTCTGCGTATACTTGTTTATTAATTTTATTAAATAAATTAATCAACCATTCATGCTTTCTATAATAACTACATTAACTTACTAGAGTTTGTCCACGGCTTCGCTCACATTTAAGTTGAATGGATTAACTTTTTTGTATTGAATCATATAAACCAGGTTTTCTCAAACTTTATTACACTTGAGCCTTACTTTAACATTAAAAGTAATTATTAAGCCTCTCTTTTTTTAAATAAAAATAACTTTTTTAGATTAGAATACAAAAATGAGGCACTTATTATTTCATTGATTTGCTATAATTTCTAATAAGAACGTTGTAGACGTTGTGAAATATTAAATGAATAGTAAGATGATATCCATAAAATATCAAGTTTGTTAATTAATATTGTATGACTTGTATACTATTTATGAAAAATATGTACTTGTAATTTGGAAGAATGGGTTGTTGTTTTTCTCTCACATAGATGGTTCCTATCAGCTTCTGTTTTATAACACACAAAGGAAAGCTTTTTCAACTTCCAGTCAATTTCTGTATTTAAAATTATCATACATGTTGAAAAATTACTTTCATACAAATAGCGTGTAGATGCATACATTAAAATTAATTTTATTGCTTTATAAGTCACACCAAATATTCATTTTTACATTCAATCAGATCTTTAGAAGTCGGAGGAAGTGAACAATTGGTTCACGGATAAAACGATGCTGCGCCTCACCTAAAATCTCCTCGCACCTCACAGTTTAAGAAACCCTGATCTAAACTACCAAAATCCCAATTTCAGACACTTGTGAGGCGAGCTCCTCCCCCCTCTCCCAATGTCGATGAAGCCACATATTAACTACTACTTCTAAGAAGGAACCAAACCATATTTGTTTAATGTTTGAAGTCTTTGCATAAATATTTGCCTTCTTACATGGAGACATTGTTGTAATGAACACCAAACTAAATTGTTTAAATTTACTATCTAATAAACAAAACTAAGTAAAATTAATTTACACTCAAAACCATAAAATAACTGAAAACATACTTACATTTAGGGCAAAACTTTCAAGCATGTTAACTATAGTTCTTTAATGTGAAGGCATTTTTGCATTGAACACCAAAATAATAGCTTAAATTTACTGTTTAAAAAAAAGGAATTAAATTGAAAGAATCACGCTAGTAAGCGCCTTAGCATATCATTCAAATTGTTCTGTTGGTAATTGTTTCTATTAATTTTGGAAATTTTTTTTCTTTTCCCCCTCTCTTCAATCATAATCAACGAATGTAGTGCTTAGGACCCTTCAGTCACCAAAGCAGCTCGTTGGTTACATTAAAACCATGTCAATTCTTATTTTGAGTTGTGTGCCTTAGGTCAACATAATTTATTTTAAAACACTGTTTGAAACTTTTTATATATTATAATTTTATTTAGAATACATTTAATTATTATATAATTGTTGTGGGGAAAAAATTATATATACTATGGAGAGAAAAATAACATTTACATGTTGAAGTGGAATTGTGTGGATATAAATATTGATAGGCTATATACTATATTCATGTGATAGTGATAATATATTATGTCTTTTGTATTTGTACACAATATACACCATCACAAACATTATATATAAATACACACATATTCAATTACACAGCTTTAAATGTACTTTTCTCTAGTGTATTTAGTAAAATTAGTATGAAAGTATATAATAACTATAGGTCTAGCTTTAGTTTTCACACAAACAATACATTGTTAAGCATAGTTTATTAAATACATGCTAAATAACTCATTTTTCTCGCGCGATTGTTTTATGATACGTTTCATAACATTTGCTTAGATTTTGTTAAAACTTTGTGCAAAAGATGTCTCGTACAGTATTTTAAGACCTGCTTTGGTGACTCTGTGATCTAATGCAATACTCTCGCAGTAGATTAGACCGCCAATGACGGGAAGATTGAGGTTCGACTCTCGCTCGGATGTACCAAGTGTGGTTTTACCTAAATAGTTTCTCACTCTCTCTTTCTCTCTCTCTCCCTCCACACACACACACACACACACTAATGTGGGTTCACCTTTGGATTAAGCCTTCTTCATCCCTACCCGATTAGCAAAATTAGTACATAAATATATAACCTGAATAGGTAGTAAGACACAGTTTGAAAAAAAAAAGTCAAAGTGTTGATAATGACTATTACTGCAACCACCACATGTATACTTTCCAATCCAATTGGGGGAAGACTTATGACATGGTATACTTGGTACCTTGTGAAACTGGGACACGTATATTTAGATATTTAGAAAAAATATTATATATATATATATATCTGCGTTTTATTCATTAACCGATTTTAAGGGGCGTGTGCTTGTAACTAAGATGTTGCGCTTAGGTTAAATAGTTACAAAACCTTTCACAGTACACAAGTTTTATGTTTATTAGATTGAACACAAAACTACTTTCTATTATCCTAGACATATATAGTACTGTAAACATAATACAAAAGTTGAAATTTTCCCCTCTGAAAGGCTCCAAAAATATACATATTTTGGGTTAATCTGTTTGAGTTTCCTAGTAAACGAAAGGTAACAACTTCTATAGGAGCATAGAAAAGCTCTTTGTTAATCGGGTGATGTCATTTAATAGGAGAAAGGCTCTTTTTTTTTCCTTCTCTCCTATTTGTTCTACTGTCGGAAAGCTTTACCCAGTAATGTTATGAACTCACTTGTTTTTTGGCATTTATTAATTTATGATCAGCTATTCTAGCGCCAGAACGAGATTGATAGGGGGACAGCAATCACAACTCTTCAATTGGGCAGAACTATGTAAAATAATATTTGAAACATAGTTATTTCTTAAATGTAATTTGTTTGATATCACTAATTAAAAGTAATTGTTGTGGATAACCTTTGCTCTTTATAATTTGTTTAGTATTACATATTGAGTATTTTTCAGAGCCTGCAACAAATGGGAAACAGCCGTGCTCGAGCTGTGTATGAAGCTAATCTTCCAGATAATTTCCGAAGGCCTCAAACTGATTCCTCGCTAGAAGCATTTGTTCGGGCAAAATATGAACAAAAGAAATATATTGCACGCGAATGGGTCCCACTATCCATACCTAAAGTGAGAAAATGTTTTTATATAGCACTACTAACACAGCCTAAAATAAATAAATTTATAAAATTAAAATTTTTGTTTCATAGTATGCATTGATGGTGACTAATTATAATTTGTCAGAAGACCAATTATTGAATATTAATATTATATAGTTCTTATCACCATTCTCTGAGCCTCTTGCTAAATCACCCAGTTTCTGATAAGAGATCAGCTCTCCATAATTCTGTATGTGCGTCCATACCTTTGGTTGAGAAGACAACTTAATTTGCTCTTTTAGATTTAATATAACCTAATACTCATAACAATCATTCCTTCATGGCGGGAACACAATCAGCTTAATATTCACGTAATTTACTTGAAAGGTTCTGGCATGTTAAAATGGAAGCCTTCACAATGAAGTTTTAACATATACTTAACGTTAATTTAACTCTAAAGAGTTTTCCAGGTGAAAACTTTCATGCTACATGAACTTTAAGGAAAGGTTACAAAGTGTTATATATCCTGATTTTGTTTGGAAGAACAGTAAAGAAAATTCAAACATATTTCTTTGCAGCCAAAATTGATAACATTTCACTTTATTATTTATGTTATTTTTATAGGTATTGATAATATCTATCAAAACTGATAGCTTCAGATAACATGGCTTGATGTATGAATATATTAAAATTGTTTTAGTAACTTTAGTAACTAACTTTTACTATTCTTCCTACCAAAATCATACTATAGCTAGCCAATCGTGTTACGAGCAACCTCAACAGGGCTATCTAGTACTTCATTTGTTTGCTCATGATATGCAGACGACTTCTTCAAAGTCTAAAACATTGTAGCCACTTATAACATTTTGATTGGGTTTCATTTTACTGAACATTTTTTTTCTTTTTTTATTTCAGAAAATTCAAATTCTTTGTCTGGGTTTTGCTTGAGTTATTATGTTGCATGAATCCTCATCACACATTAGTTTATTTACATTAAGTGAATGTTAAGTTGATCATTGATCGTGATCCTGGCATCAGATACAATACTAAAGTATTGACTTTCATTCAAAAACGTGTGGACAAGTAGCACGATGTAAAATATTGTTTGGCTGGACACCTTGATCATCTACCACAATATATTGTTTACAACGTTATATCATTACTATTATACATCGTGTACCACTCTATCATGATTGACATTCAACTGGATGGACAGTAGGTATACTCTGGTAAAATGATGCATCATGCTAGGGTGACCTGGTTGTCTAGGGGTAAGGTGTCAGACTTCTGTGCTGGCGGCCGGGGTTCAATCCTCGGTCCCGGCAAAGATTTATCTGATTTCCAAACCCTTCCTTCACCTCTGACAAGACATCTTGTGAATGTGGGGAATGACAGGCCTCCACCGTGGTTCGGATTCCACGTTAAACTGTAGGTCCTCCATTTCATCTCACAATCACCCTACCATTACACATTAGCGTAAGTGTGTACAACCCGAACGGGTAGTAAGACGCGGTGCTAATAATAATAATAATAATAATGATGCATCATGCTCACTGTAATCGATATTTTGTGTCCTAGATACAAACTATCTTAAAAATGCAGCAAATACTCTTTATCAATAAGTGATTACAAACACATCGATTGTTTGCCGGCAAGTTTTCACAATACTAGTATTTCCCTATAGACAGAATGATTGTACCTTCCTTTCCAACTTGAATTATTCCAAAAGATTGTTATGAAATGTAAAGTAATAACAAATAAAGGTGGTAAAACACATTGCTGAGCTGTACAAGTTATCAGGTTTTCGCATCACTTTTGCAACTGCCCCACTATTGTTTGAGCTTGAATCACTATGTAGCAGCCGTGTTGCGATTCACTTTATTTCATATGAATAATCACTGATTAGGAGCCGTTATTCCCTTATTATCTCTCAAATACCACATATCTGTGAATATGATGATATGGGGTCTTGGACACAGGTAAATCAAACATTTGTGTATTTAAGGATGGGAGCAAAGAATGCTGTGTCATTGGTTTTATTTGTTTTAAACAAAAATGGCTAGCAGTTTGGCAGAGGAAGGTTGTCTACATTTGCAGACAAGTTTTTATTTTAAAGGACCACTGGTGCACCAAGAAATTGTCTTTTGGAGGGGCGTACAATATATTGTATTTGCTATGCCTCTACCTTTTCCTGACTGGGTACTTTAGATGTGCAGAACAATATATTTTTTTAATACAAGGTAATCGTGGTCTTTAAATCTAGCCTCTTTGTTTTACAAATTTGTGTGGATATATATTATTCTTCTACTTAATATATTTTAATATGTTGTTAAGATTATTTTTATGAATATAATTAGTTGTATTACAAATAATAAATCCATATCAAGACTATATTAAGGCTCAACAAATAATGGGTGTCAGGCATTCCTCAAGCTTAATTTTTTCTACAATTATTACCTATTTTTATTCCATGTTTGTATTTTTTATGCTTATTTTCGGCAGCCATTATAGGCCCCAGTTACTTTATTGATCAGAGGTCATGATTGTTAACCAACTAACCTCCCCCTCCCCCCTTTCCACTTTTCAATCTTTTGGAACGCCACCCCGGTGTCTCATTGAACATACATAACCATGGAAATTCAAATTGTGATATTTTGTGACTATCAATTTAATGCAGATCCTATACTGTGATGTCGAAATCCTTAAATCGCCCAGCCCTAATAAATACAAAATAGCACGGCTCAAACAAGTATGGTTTGTATGATTTAATTTGTATGTAACAATTGATATTATTTTTAGCTGTTTTTTATTTTGACAAATCCTTTGTCTTTTCCAAATTGAGACCTCGTGTAAATTCTACCAAGAGTTTCCTTTTTTTTTTTTATTCTGAAACTTCATCTTCTTTCCTTGTCAACCAGATATAGCTAGATATGATAAACTATCTTAATAAATCAAAATAACCATATTCTAATTGCGATCCCTATTTTTATAAGATAAATTAAGAAGGGCTTGAACTTAATAATGATAGTTCATTAAAAAAAATCTAACAAATACTAATCTTGATTTTCATTCATACAATCTTCAAACAAATCAAATTTAACATAGCACAGAAGAGGGAATCGGGAGTAAACTATCATTCTCATAAGATAAGTTTTTTTCTTGACCCATCATCTTCATTTGGAAAAATCTTTGTGTTATCCTCTCATCAAAGTGCTAGTGCTTGGTGACAAAAACAGAATTCTACTTCTGAGTTATCTGTACTTTATTAATAAATAGGTGAACAATGGCACCTGCTCACTGTGATTAAACCCCGAACCTTTGAACAGTGAATCTACTAAGGGATAATTTCAACTAATTCTACTTTATTTAAGATTAGAAGTTTTCTTTTTTCTTTTATTTATTCTCTCTGACTATTGGTATAACTTTTACCCTTCTTCATCATCACAGGTCTCACTGCTGTAGAAATCTTTGCAGACATGAAATGGTTCTATCTCATTGGCATGTCATAAGGTGAAGAAATTAAATAAAAGCTGCATAATTGTTGAGAATCATATCACTTTCATAGGTTTTTTAGAATAAATGGTGTAGCGGCCCATCCCCTCCAACACACACATACAATATTTAAAAGTGTATAAATATTACTACCCACCTCGGTGACATAGTTAGCTAACGCGCTAGTTGTGTTGAGCTCGACTGCTGAGGACGGGGAGATCGAGGTTTGAATCTCTGTCGGGTGAACTGGGGGTGTGTTTTTCCTAAATGGTTTTCCACTCTCCCTCCACGCAAATGCGGGTTCACTTCCTTTAATTCAACCTTCCTAATTCCTAATCCATTAGTGTAATTAGTACTTAGGTGTATAACCCGAATGAGTAGTAAGACACGGTGCTAAATAATAATATAAATATTACTAAAATAAATAAAAACACAATAATATAATCACTGATAAAATCAAACAGGACATAGGATTAACACTAACTAACCAAGCTGCCCATATCTATTTTCTAGTTAATCAAAAGATACCCACTTTTCAAAAAACTCCAATAAAGGATATCTCCTAATAGTTTTTAGGAACATTTAATATTCCAAAAATTAGCTTGAGGAAGACCACTCCAGATAGCTTCTTGAGGAATCTAAATTTCAGAAAAGGTGACCTGGTGGTCTAGGGGTAAGGTGTCAGACTTCTATGCTGGGGTCCAGGGTTCAATCCTCAGTCCCGGCACAGATTTATCTGATTTACAAACCCTTCCTTCACCTCTGTACAAGACATCTTGTGAATGTGTGGAATGCCAGGTCTCCACCGTGGTTCGGATTCCACGTTAAACTGTAGGTCCTCCATTTCATCTCACTATCATCCTACCATTACACATTAGCGTAAGTGTATATAACCTGAATGGGTAGTAAGATGCGGTGCTAATAATAATAATAACATAATAATAAATTTCAGAACGTTTCAGGATGAGGAACATTCTAAATATCTTAATAGGGTATCTCAATGTAAAATAATGAATGAAGCAGGGAGGACCATTCCAAAAAGCTTATAGAGGAATCTAATTTTTTTTTAAAGAAGTCCAGGCCACTCCNTTGAAGAGTACGCAATGTCCCCTCTAATTATGCGGGGGGGTTCGATTTTTAAGGTTTTTACGGGGGGGGTCTCTCCCCCTCTCTTGTAAGGGGGGGGGGGGGGGAAGAGCTTTTTGAAGATTTTTTCTTGCTAGTGTTCCCCTTTCTTCTTTACAAGTAATGTTCCGCCGCCACAGGCTTTAGTATCCCATGTCCCAAGCACATAGTTTTAATTTCTCCCCCGGGGATGCATTGAAACATGTCGTCAAATTAACTGTGCAGCTATTGCAGCCAGAAATCAAGGAACAAGGAACTACAGCTAAGAAATAAATTCAATTTTTAGTTTTCAAATTTAATAACTTTTTTCTGTCAATTCTCAAGAGTTTTATGTTAATTTACATTATATGTATAGTCACATTATCCTTTGATTTTATCAACTTAGTTTTAAGTGTATTATGACTCAAATGTCTATTTTAAAATGTACCTAATTTTTAGATGTTTGTTACAATTTCAACATATTCCTAACTAAAATGTATCATAACTTGTAATTAATATTGCCAAATCTTTTACAAATATCATTTAAATACTGTGCATATATATTATATTTATATTACATATTTATGTTTCTTTCACGTTAATCCAGTACAACTTGTCCAATTTAAATTCACTTAAAATTGAATTTTATTTTTCTAAATATTCTTAAACATTCCTTACTAACCAATTCAAATGTTTTTAAACCAATGTCCTATAACCCATGTTTTGTCTATTTCTATAAAATATTTATGTATCAGGTAAACTGGGACAAAGAACTTGATGAAGAATCTGAAAGGCAGAGGCGGCGGAAGAAGGAACTCAATCAGCAGCGACAGGTGCGCAGGTCAAACAATTCTGCGTCTGAAACAACCGTGCCACAACTGCTGCCCAAGCCAAAGGGTTCTACCAGCCCAAAAATCCCCCGTATGACAGCGGATACCAGCAAGACTGCCCCCAAGTCCGCAACCCATGATCTATTAGGGCTAGGTTGGTTTAAATTACACCAAACTGGAATGTTTTCACTTTTGGATGCTTCTGATAGAAAGGCATAGCTAAGAGTATGGTAACACACTCATGCACACACACAATTAAATCTAGACAAGCCCCAAACCTCCAATTAAGCTTATGTTCTTCCTTCTTAACTTCCTGACCAACTTTTATATCTCTCTGCTACTGCCTACTGCCTGTAGAACACCTCAACCAAGAATGGGTGAAAAAATTAGACATACACTTTGGTAAAACTGTTCATTTGTTTGGAGCCGCTTGATAAAATTGTTGCTATCTTTTTGACTGCTATTACAGGAGCTATTTTTTATTATCGATTTATCCTAGATGATGTTTTTGCACTTACACTAACAACTTCTGAAACAATTCTACTAACATGACTCAAGCCTAGGAAATGTTCTAGTTCAAACACGGGTCATGAATTTCCTACAAAGTAAGTTATTCCTTTAGTTAACGCTTGACTGTAATAGGGAAAGTTTGAGGGTACAAAACAAAAAGGAAGAAGAGGAATACACTTGACACAAACACTGGATTACTCCATTTTGAATTATTTTTTTTAATACTGTTAGAAAAATACTGTGCCAACTGTTTTTGGAAGTAAAGATAAATTTCTCAATGCTTGTCTATGGATAGTATTTATACATATATTATATGTCATTTATGTTTTAGAAATAGTAGCTAACCCTATGATTCACAATTTTCTAGTCTTATTTCTCCTATGTGTAAAATAATATCATTGAGGCAATCCTTATGTTTGTCTGGTTTAAATTTTAAACTTATTAAATAAAACATTTACAAGAGATATCAATACATTTGGTTTACAAATAACTTTCTAATAACTATATTAAAGTTCCATGAACTTACTTACTGTATGACATTAGGAACTATAAATTAATTAGCACACTTAAAAATGTATGCCACCTATCCCAATTTTGAGCTTGTTCTATCCAGTCCACCACACTAGCTCTCAGATTGTTTTTCAGAGCTTCAACATAAATAATTTCAAACCATGTAAATTAGAGTTGGGTTGAAACCACTATCCTACAAATCCGGCCGGATCTTGGAAAAAATTACTAACATAAGAGGAAATATAAATATAATATAATGTACAATAGTAACTGAATGTTAAAAATTGTTCATTCTTTCTTATAATCCATTCATTATTTCATACATTCAGATAAGTGTTAAATTACTCGTCTGGGGCCTGGTTGTTGAGTTCATTCTATAATTATAATTGATACCACCAATAAGCATTTTGAGAGCTTCAAAACAAATTTCATTCGGAAAATTGAAAGAAAAAATATCTTAAAGGATTTAAGATTTTAATCAGAAATTTTCTTGAATTCAAATATCTTTAAGGATTTAATAGATTTGAGGGCACATCCCTGGTATGAATGAATATTTCAATATACTTCAGATCTACTTGTTTGATTTTCCTTCCTCATGTTTATATTAGTAGAGAGACGGTAACTCTCAGTTAGGAAAAATTTTCACACATCCATTCACCAAACCATATGACCTACAAGAACAAATGTTGATTTGATGTTACTTTTGGCATTCATAACATTCTCAACAAACGATTGGTTTTTACATTCATAACTGTTTTTTAAATTGTTTAAACTCATACTTATAAAAAATACTGTTTGTATGTTTCTTTTTTGTGGTGGTGGCTTCTGTGGTCACCTAAAAAATGCTTTTCAAATGAGTGCTTTTAAAATGTGGCGTGCGTTTTTGAAATCAAGATGGCAAACCAGCCAAAACAAGGGCAGATGATAATATACAAACTCTCAAGGCGGTTGTGTTCTTACTCTATTTACAAAATAAAAACTTTTCTTTTTTTTGGTGGCTAGTAATAACACGATACAAGTGTGACTGTAATACGTTTTAATTTTGTATTTCATGTAACTTACTTTAAATCTCTTGTTACCACAACTGCAAAACAAAACATAATATTCTCATTAATATATATTGTTCTTTCAACAAGTTATGAGAACACCAATTATCAGTAATCCTTAGGCAAGTATTGTTAGAATCGTTCGATAACACTTTTAATTAATAACATTGTATTAGATTGCAAATAATAACTAAAGTAGGCACCACATATTGTGATTACGGATAATATTATCATTTGGTTATTGTTATCATTTTCTTGTAGACCTGACGATTTGTATGCTTAAACATATGAAATTCTTCATATATTGTAATCAAAGCTTTGGTTATTATCATTTTTTGGTAATTTAGGGCCATCGACGTCAACATTTATAAAAACTTAACCTTAGAAAACTGCCATAACACCAATGGTATTTCTGTAAATAAATTTTGGGTTGTTTTTCAAATCTATACAGTGTAAACACTAGGATAATAATTTTAGATTAGTCGTTTATTTTTAGTTTCAAGTGTTTTCTGCAAGTGATAAACATTATGTGTGTGCATTCCTTACACTATGACCAATGTGGCACATTACAATATAACCTCAATCTATCATTTAAAGTGCTTTTGTTAGGTTTATTATTTTTTTAACATAAATATATATGTAGGGTATTTTAGTGTAATTTCTCTCATATTTTTAAAAATTTTAATACAGTAAAAGTTATTACAGTACATCTTCATAAGTAATTTGTCTTAACATACACGAATTAAAGGAAAAACATGGTAGAATTAATACTGTAGTTTCTTCTTGTTATTGTTTATAACAAAGCATCTGTATTTAATGTGGCATCGTTTACTATTATCAATTGTCTATTGTTATCAATTCTGCTCAGTCCCAATGCAATCACATTAAGTGGCGCCCACTGTATTTCTGAATACGTTGATATTAGTCAATCAATGTTTGCAATAAAGAACCTTGTGCGAGTCATCAGAGACCACCTCTCCTACTGTGATGTTATACTTGCATCAATCTTCACTCTCTTGTTAGACTATATTACCAGGTGGGTGTGCTGAAAGTGGTTTTTACACATGTAAGCGGGTGCACTTCCTCTAAATTTAACCCTCCTCATCCCTAACTCACTAGCGTAATTAGTACAAATGTGTATAACCTTAACAGGTAGTTAGACACACCTCTAAAAACTTGCGTGGATATCCATTCAAACAGTCTTGATGCTTATCTTTTTTAATTTTTTTCAATGTTAATATATCTTAATATCCGTTACTATTATTAAATTAAATGTAATCTGGTAATGTACACTTTAAATTGCCAATCTTAGCTCATTCGACAAATCTAGACAATTGTATAATAAATAATATCTCAAAACTAAAGTAATCCTTTCCATCTGCCTCAACCTAAAGAAAATATGTAATTCTCTTCACCCACTGGGAATTATTACTGGTACTTTATAATAATATTTTCAAATATATCATACCTACAATTTTCACACCTGTGTTCATTACTCAATGTGGTTTGTTTTGTAGAGTCGCCTGTGAGCAGTACAGCCACCCCTGTTTCTAGTTCAGTTTCAGCTGGAGGGGGTGACGATATATTCAGCAGTTTTCTCAGTGCTCCACCTGCAACTGAGGCAGTCTCCCCAGCTGGAAATACCAAAGTAAGGATACTGACTCTTGTTTGGTCCATTGGTGGTCCTGTTGTTTGCTGCGAGTTTTTTTGTAGTCCAATTATTAATGTCAAAATGTTTGTGTTTGTTTACATTTGTAGTTCACTCTATCGCCAACATCTGTCGTATGAATTTAGTCTTAAAAGCTTTTTTTCAAATAATAAACCATTGGTCATGTTCTGTTCAAACGCTTTAGAGTACCCATAATTTGGCCAAACGACTTAAGGCTAAACGTCTTTAGGCCAAATTACTTTTGGACCAACTGACTTTAGGCTAAATTACTTTTAGACTAAATTTCTTTTAGTCCAAATTACTTTTGGTGAACTTCATCAACTTTTTTATTCGAAATACATTTTAGGCCAAATGACTCTTAGGCCAAATGACTCTTAGGCCAAATTACTCTTAGGCCAAATGACTCTTAGGCCAAATAACTCTTAGGCCAAATTACTTATAGACCAACTGACTCTTAGGCCAAATAACTCTTAGGCCAAATTACTTATAGACCAACTGACTTTTAGGCCAAATGACTCTTAGGCCAAATGACTCTTAGGCCAAATGACTCTTAGGCCAAATGACTCTTAGCCAAATGACTCTTAGGCCAAATGACTCTTAGCCAAATGACTCTTAGGCCAACTGCCTTCTAGGCCAAATGACTCTTAGGCCAACTGCCTTCTAGGCCAAATTACTTATAGACCAACTGACTTTTAGGCCAAATGACTTTAAATTAGAGATGAGCCAAATCCACTATTTCTCGAATCTGAATCTACATTTTATTCTTGAATCTGAATCCTCCTTTAATCTAAATTTAGTGTTTATTACAAGGTAAACTTATCTTAACATAGTGCTTAAATAAGTTCACTACATACAATCTACTCAGTAGATTATTTGGCTAAATATATGAGATTAAAATACCTAAATTATTTTACTCTTTAATTGTATTTCAAAATATTTAACTGAATAAAATATTTTTATACAATGCTTTGTGCACCCTTAAAAAGAACTTGTTAAATTTTTTGTGAAAATGCTGTGAATAATAATTCCTTTAAGTGGAATAAAATGTTAAATAAGCTTTGTGCCTGACCTCAAATAAATATAAATAATATTGGTCTAAAGTAATGTGGTTAATTAATCACATTCATACATTGCCATATGTCAGCTGTTGGTGTAGGGATGCATTAGGGACTATTTCTAGTAATTTTTTGAGCTGTCATCCAAGTAAACTCAAGTGGTGAATGTACTTAAGCTGTGTTAAGATAATATACTTTCAAGGACACTAACAAACATTTCATTTTCGAAGTAGAGTATGCTTGGAGGAATACAAAAACTATGTTTAGTACTAATAGATACATTGTGTGCTGCAGCTTATCCTTATTTTCTATGTTTGGAACAGCCAGTAGAAAAGACGGAAGAGCCTGTTAAAGGTAGGTCGGCAGAAGAAGAGAGTTTCTTCAACCAGCCAGCGCCAAGTAGTGCTGAGAAACGTCAGCTCACCAAGGACTCCATATTGGCCCTGTATGCTACGCAACCCACGCAACCAGTTAGTCAGCAACCTATGTTTGGAATACCAGGTATATAAATATAGGGGTTCTTTGAGGTTTTTTTTGCTTTTTGTACATTTGAAGCGAGTTTCTCATAATCGAGTTGAGCTTGGGTTGAATAACTATATCATTTTAAAATTAAATATTTAAATAAATGAAAAAAATGTGTTATTTAAAAAAAAATTAAAACAATGCCAAGCTACAGGAAAATTAATCTCAAGCAGGAAAAACTATATTCACAAAAAAAATTACAATTGGAAAACCGTCAATCAATGTTATATTAATTAAATGTTCATTAAAATGTTATTGATTTACTATAATATAATTAACCTTATCTTTCGTTTAGCTGAAGGATACCCTAAACTATGGTCACTTTACTTTTATTTTACGACTATGTGAACACAACTGAGCCCCATTAATTAACAACCACTCTAAATATAATTGATGGTATTATTTATTCCCAGCCAAATAAACATATTTTAATGTAGAAATTGGCCTTTAAAAACCAAATTATGCATCAAAATACATCTTAAATACTCATCAATAATAATATATGATAATAATTATAACAGTTGAAAATAATAATGCAGTTTGGAATATAACAGCACTTATGTGTTTTATTAAATACTATTCATGATAACTGGCTCAGCTAAGGGATTAAGCTAGAGTCATCTCTTTGAAAGAGAGGCTTGGTAACTAAATCATTAGAGATAACCAAGAGTACTTTATTCATTTGGGAAAATTGGTTCATGCCAAGCTTGGAAAAAATACACTGTGATCCCTTTATTAATTCTGTTTAGTTCAAATATGATACTTTTATTGTTATATTTGGAAGAAGATAAAGGAAAGACTGATAGAAACATATCAAAGGAATGAACACAATATGGCTTTTACAATTAAAAGAACACGAGTCATACTTTACATTGCTGCCATTGGACAAAGAGGTAACAGTTGCTTCTTGCTGAAAACTGAGTGCTACTACCCAATCCCCTGATCTAGATTTCACTCTATTGTAACTCATAAGGAGGGACTGTGAAATGTGCTACACAACTTCCTACAAGAGTAAGTCACAAATGTAAACAGGTGATAAAGGGAATCGGTAATGAATGAAAGAACACTTAGATAGGAACATGTTAACAAGAACGAATAACACAAAGGACATGCACAAGAAATGGACATTGGGTGTGAATATATATTCATTTTTATGGATTTTAAGAGATATATTACTTTTTACTGTGTAAGCAGCTATTAAAGTTTGTACAAAGTATTTCTTGTCTAAGTTTTCAATGATTGTTATTAGGATATTTTTAGACAAAAGCTATTTTAATAATATACCTACGTTTATAGTAAAATTACTTAGTTAAGAAGTCTGCATCATTAATTGCATTGGGCTTTTACCTCTTATCAATACTTAAAAAAACAATTTTTTAAGGGCTCTGCGAGTACTCGTATTTCGAACTCGAGCTTGTCGCTTAAGCTCGAGATCGAAAGTTTTGTAGGCTCGTCATTTTTGAGCTTTTACTTGATGTACTTAATAATCAATTTTTAAAACACAATAGTAAGCATAGTCTATTTAATTAAATTAATATTAGCATTTCCACTTATAAATCATTCGGTACTTAACAGATTGTTAGAAATTAATTTCAATTTTGTCATCAATAATGTAATAGCGCTTTGAAACCACTCTCGACCAGTAAATTTATTCAATATTGCCATCCATTTTGAATTATACCTGATGGAAGTTGTTCACTTGTATTGCCATGACAATGCAATGAAAATAAAAAATAGTTAAGAAGATTACTAAATAATTGAATGATTCTTTTTACTATTTTGACCTGGTCCCATTCTAAAATTATAATTTATGTTAAATTAAAAATGTAATATCAAAAATATCTCATATTAAACGTTTTCAAACTTAAGATATTTAAAATTCGTATTAATAAATACGTTTAGCTACAAAACTAGCTCTAGTTTAGTTACTATTTAGTTATAGAATTATGTTGGTTAACCTGTTTAAAAAATCAATGTTGATATTATTTATTACAATACATAGTTTACCAAACTTACCACATTGATATTATAAAAAGCACTTTTTATTTCATATTGTTTGCCTGAAATATTATTTTTAATTTTAAAGTATGAGCATAAACTTTAATAAACATTAAAAATGAAATTGAAGTCAATTTCTCATTAAAATAATGTGTAACGAGAGTCCGTACAATGACGTGCATAGAGGAATGAAAATGCAACTGAAGACGTGATAATACACAATTACGCTAAGGAATAATAAACGAAATACGAAACACTTCAAATTTATAATGGTTTATGATTCTTACATTTTCTTATATGGTAAATTAAGTTACTGAAACATATTTTGGTAAAATATTAGCTTATTAAAACGTCAATTGTATTAATTTTTAATCAAGACAGTGTAGAAACACTGTACAGTGATGTAAAGTGATAGTGGAGGAAGCCAACCTGAAAGGATAGTTAGGTTAGGTCTAGATACAAACACACTTCTCTATTTCTTCTTACACTTTTACACTTCCCACTTCTTTCAAACTTCCACAGTTGGACATTGTTTTGAATTTTCGGAGATATTTATTTTTCACATGAAAAGACATCAATGAAAAAGTAATATTCCTAAAAATTCAAACTAATGTGCAACTGTGGAAGGTTTTCAAAGAAGTGGAAAGTGTTATAGTTTAAGAAGAAAGAAGTGTGTTTGTTCCTATCCAAGCCTAACCTAACTATCCTTTCAGGTTGGCTTCCTCCACTATCACTTTACATCACTGTACAGTGTTTTTACACTGTCGTGTTATACATTTCCAAGCCATCGTGCGATTATTCATTTTATTAACTTTTTTAATATATGTTAGTGTAATTTTAATGTCCTTAAATTATTATTATTATTATTAGCACTGCTTCTTACTACCCGTTCGGGTTGTACGCACTTGTGAAAATGGTAGTGTGATTGCGAGATGAAATGGAAGACCTACAGTTTAACGATGGATCCGAACCACGGTGGAGGCCTGGCATTAGATGTCCTTAAAGACATGTGTGCTGAAACTATTTAATTATTTGTTTTATTTATTAGATTTTTATTTGACTGTTCTTGTTTTTTAAATTGTGTTTTAAAAGTGTTATTTCTAATTTAAAAACCGATATTTTCTTCTTTTTTTTTCTTCTTTTTTTTTCATTTGAATGTATTTACTATTTATAAAAATGAGTGTCATTCATATTTTAAGAACATGCGTTTTAATATACTTTTTAACATTTTAAAATTATGAATAGGCCTATACTCGAACTCGGGAGCTTTTAGAAATATTCGACTGGAATGAAAAAACCAAAGCTTGCAGACCCCTACTTTTTTTTAGATAAAATATTACTTTATTTGGTTTTCATTCGGAAAACTTAAAATTGAAATAATAAAATAAAATGTTTTGTGTACATATTTGTTACTTGATTTTTTCTTTTTTTTTTCCATAGCCTAAAGAAAATAAGAGTTTTGATCCCTTTTATGAAACCCATGGAGAAATGTCCCCNCACCCCCTTACCCCCTTTCCATTTAACGTGCTTAAAACTGTAGGCTTAGATTTAGTTAATATTCGATTTATTTTACATCCATTACTGTTTCCAGCCTGTGGTCAGTTTTTAATACAAGCCATATATTTTCCATACCGGCTTGTCATAGCTTCTTATGCCTTATAATCTAACTTAAGTAAGACAGGCACAACATCCAGTCTCCGGCCTATAATATATTAATGTGAAAGGTTAAACCCACATTTCACCAATTATAAATTTTTCGGCTATGCCGGGAATCGAACCCAGTACCTTTAGCTCAGTAAACAGACACTACCGACTGAGCTAAGGTGTCGGATTATTCAATTTACTATTCCATATAAACTCCTTTTTTTAATCATGAAAACAGGTTGGTGCACGCAGATTTAGCGAAGTATTTTTAAACCTCAAACAACCCCACCTATGGTGCAGCTGTTCATTTGGTGCTGAATTGATAGAGAGAGATGTTAGTTAGACCACTAATAATCAGGGGTCTGAGAGCTTAGGTTTTTTGTCATCATTCAAAACAAACATAAAATCTAAGTATCCCATCTTTAAAATTTGATATTTTAGAAACATATTAAAACAACACATATTCTTAAAATATGAATGACACTCATTTTTTATAAGTAGTAAATACTTTTGAAAAAAAGTTTATAAACAGAAATAACCTGAAAGGATATTTAGGTTAAACCTAGATAGAAACAAACACACTCCTCTCTTCATTTCTTCTTACATTTTTACACTTCACACTTCTTCACACTTACAAAGTTGCACAATCTTAGGAATTTTCAGAAATATTCCTTTTTGATTGTCTCTCTTCATATTAAAAATTAATATTTCTGTGTATGAACTTTCATTTAAATAACTGCTAAACCAATTTACATATCGGCCAAAACTACAAAGTTTCGGGATTATAATTTGTGACAGAAGATTTATTTTTTAATAAAACTATGTTAATTTTCTGAGAGTTTATTCTTCTTTTAGGTGGTGGAAAGTAAACTCATGTATTACTTTCTTAAATACTTTAGAGAAAGTATTTGAGAGAGAAATTGGTCTATAATTACAAACATTTGTTTTTGCCCCATTTTTATAAATAGGAATGACAAAAGATGGATTACACATATGGGGAAAACTTTCATTTAACAGAAACATAATAGTGAGAATGATGATATTATTATTCCACAATAATTTACATAGACCAAGCTTCAAATATTGGTTTTACCATTTAGTACACACATTTCATATACCTTGATTAGTTACCTTGACGTATTAATTGTCGATGTCTCAAGCAGATAAAATCAGGAAACTGAGCGCTCCATAAGACCCGTGCTGCAATCTAAGAGTGGAACGTCGTATTAGTACCAATAAATATCTGGTTTCTACCGCCTAGATTCATCTTTATAACTCACATCTGTATTTGTTCTCTTGAAGGTGGATTGTACACGCAACCTTCCTCTGGGTTCCCCACAGCTGCTCCTGGACTAAGCTACGGTATCTCCAATAACATGTTGGGAGCTCAGCCCATACAGGTGGGCCAATGAACCTTCATTTGATTGATGTTGTTTGTTACAAACTTGTATTATTTTACAAGAAGGGGTAAAGATATACCCAAAACCTTAGGTAATTCCTCCCTCCAACCCAGAGAATAGATGGCTATACTCTCACCCTACTTATTTTTTGTTTCAAATCTTAGGGCCGTCTGCAAGAACTTCACTAAGTGGACACTAGGGTGGGGTTGTTTGCCACATCATTGGTTAAAAGGT
Source organism: Timema monikensis (assembly GCA_902151445.1). Taxonomy (NCBI): domain Eukaryota; kingdom Metazoa; phylum Arthropoda; class Insecta; order Phasmatodea; family Timematidae; genus Timema; species Timema monikensis. The sequence continues at coordinate 44,697 of CABFVZ010002495.1, read as the reverse complement.
GGAGTGATGGTGTGCTCGGGACCACACTATCACTCCACTAAGCATTCACTAATATTCTTGCATACCACCCTTATAAATTTGGAAATTCATTAGTGTCTCGAAAGTTTGATTAAATCTGAGCTGGTCAGCAAAAAAAGTTTGGAATATAGTTTTGTATTATGATATGTGATAAGGGGTTTGTTGTTAATACGTTTCCCTCCAGCCAACCCTTTGGATGTCTATAAATAGAACAGTAAGTTGCAACTTCAGTAATATACAAACTTGTAGAAAGAGTATTTTAGATTTTATCTTAAGACTTTGAAAAACAACTCTGATGCAGAACCACATCACAAATAGAGTAAGACAGAAAGACACATTTTTAATGTTAGCTAATCGTAAAGTGAATTCTTAAAACTTAAATTAAAGATGTGCGAGAAACAGTTTTTTAATTCAAGAGAAGAAAAATTGCTTTTAAAGGACAAAAATGTAAATTAAAGTGCCTTTTGACATTGTTGCTGGTGCTTGCTTTGGATTATCTTATAATTCATTAACACTAGGGATGGTCCCTCAAATTCTTCGAATCCTTAAAGAGATTCAAGGATTCGAGACTCAAATTCTTAGTAAAAAAAAGTCAATGTTTCGATTGAAATCTGTTTAAAGCTCTATGTTGCATATTGGTGGTTCATAGTCAACCATTATAGAACAAACTCGACAACCAGACCCCCGAACATTAATTTAACACTTGATTGAATGTATGAATGTTGTGATGAATGGATTATAATTTTTTTTAACATATAGTTACTCTTTCTATTCTATATTATTCGATTATATTTCTATTTTGTCTTTGATTTATAATTTTTCTAAGATTTGGATTGAAATTTGATATTCCTGGGGATTCTTACTTTTATATGCAGATAACCATACTCTTACCATCAAAATATGTATATTTTCTAATTTTATAATAAAGGAAATTGATAAAACTAAAGAAAAAGGAAAAATAAACTACTAAGAATAAATTTGAAGAAGAAATCCCACCAAGGGAAAGAGGGAAAATGTTGTAAGAATCCAATGCACAAAGGTGACATCTTCTTCCTTTCTTCTGTCTTCTATAGTAGAAGTAGTCACACACATTTTAAACACGACTACTTCTACTATAGAAGACAGAAGAAAGGAAGAAGATGTCACCTTTGTGCATTGGATTCTTACAACATTTTCCCTCTTTCCCTTGGTGGGATTTCTTCTTCAAATTTATTCTTAGTAGTTTATTTTTCCT